>CAUYRT010056120.1:0-99732 GCA_963574885.1 Lepilemur ruficaudatus
GGTGAGAGTGTACCTTCCGCATCTGAGGAGGGGCAAGAGAAGTGTGGCTGGAGTGCAGTGAAAAAGAAAGAGTAAATTCACTGAAAATCATTTAATTGTACACTTAAAATGGAGTGTTGGTTGTATGTAGGTACAGTTGGAGCACTATGTATGTATACTATGGACTACTTTGACAAAGTAGATTTTTGAATGTAACAAGGTAAGTCAACTTGAGTGGTAATATATTTTGGGAAATCAGCTCACTACAAATTGTGACTGTAAACATTGTACTGTAAATGCTTTGTAGTTTTCCCCCAATAAAAAAAAAAAAAAAAGAGTAAAAATGACAAGGTCAGAGAGGGTGTGAGGGGCCAGATCGTGTAAGCTAGGGAAAGGATTTTGGCTGCGCTCTGAGTGGGAACGGAAGCCATGAAAAGCACTGCAGTACAAAAGAAGCACGATGTAGCACAAGTAGCACAAGGGCTGCTTTCACAGGACCTCCCCCAGCTGTATTAAGAGTATTCTGGGGGGATCAGGATCATCAGCTAGAAGGTTGTTGCAACGAACCTGCTGAGAGTTGATATGGACTGGTCCAAAGAAAGTGGTGGAGGTGGTGAGGTGGCAGCACATTTTGAAGACAAAGCAACAGGATTTTCTAGTAGATGAAATGATAGGGAGGAGTCAAGCATAATTCCAATATTTTTGGCCTGAGCAAGTGGAAAGATGGTGTTGCCATTAACTTCCATTTCTAAATGGCGGGGGAGAAGGCATCGGCCCGTGGGAGAGATCAAGAACTCAGTTTCCCATACCTGAGATGGGAGATGCCTATTAGACATCCGAATGGGGACACTGAGTAGCCAATTAGGTATGCGAGTGTGGAGATCAGGGGAAAGATCCAGGTTAGAGACACAAACTACCAATTCCTGGGGGAAAAAGAGAATGGATTCACAGTGAACTACACGGCTCAGCTGTAAACTAAGTTTACATCATAATAATAATGACACATGAATAATTATCTTCACAAATTTATACCTATTTCGAGAAAATGGGGGAGGGAAGTATGGTGTGAGGGGTGTGTGTGTGTGTGTGTGTGTGTGTGTGTGTGTGTAGTAAATTTAGGAGCTAAATTCTCATCTTCCATAATAAAATTCAATAGAAATCTAAAACTAAAAATAAAGTCAAATCAAGCATTTTATTTAAGATATGGAGGCACATTTTAAGAAGAAACAGGTCAAACAGATGAAAGTGCTTCTCAAGAGTGGGAATTGAGGTTAGGAGTATAAACCTAGAGATGACTTCATTTGTATCCAAAAGTTCCTGAAGCCTGAACATAGAGTGTAATCCACTGAAACTCACTTAACCATTCTGCAACCTGAAATAAGCTACATAATTTCTGAGTTTCTCAGTGTTCTGTTTCCCATTTTCTCCTTTGGAAAATGGAATTAGTATCTAAAGCATGGGGTTGATAAACAAGGTTAAATGAGAAAACGTATTCATGCAGTAAATACTGAATATGAGGTAGCTATTACTGCATTTGATTATATGTGTGTCACTCTCACCAGTCTGTGTACTCTTCAAGGGAAAGGCCCACTTATCCACCTCTCCCAGTGGCTGCCACTTAGGAGAGGCTCAGTCGATATTTCTTGCATTAATGAATTGATGCGTAAATGAAGGAAAGGGGCAATGTCCTTGGATACATGTTCTGCTCTCAGTAGCCTAGCTTCCTGGGGTCTTTGGATCTAATACCCAGTGAGCCACCAGGCTACGGGATACCTGGTCTCCTCTTTCTTCTTCCCGCCATCTTCCACCACCATACTCCCTGGCACTACTGGCTTACTGAGAAATCCTGCTCTTTTAGAGCCTCTTTCACAAACAAAAACTCTTGTGAGACACAGCAGCCAGAAATCATTTATTTAGCAAGTGAAGAGGAAATCCTAGTTGCAACATTTCTCTCAAGTGTCCTTAATTCTCACCTGTAATATCACACTGATGACCCAAACACAGTCCATCTATAACATGGAAGTTAATGATTTGATCATCCTATTTTCTCAGAAATTCCAACTGTATTCCCAGTACTTTCCCCAGACATGACAAGACTGGCTAAAAGTCCTTCAGTGACAGATCCTACCAATAATTAGCATGCACTGTTAAAGTAACTGTTGGTTGCACTTTATTTATAGATATTAACATGATTAATTGCATTGGAAGTGTGCCTGGAGGGTGACACTTTCCAAGCTGGTGCCAGGGCTCAGGTGAACCCCACAGCCTCACAGGGAAGTGGGAGAGGACTGGGATCAGATCACTCCTTTTCTCTTTCTGAATTGCTCCCTCAAATGATTCCTTAGGACTAGCCCCAGCTGGAAAGAATTTTCTTTGATCAATGATATGTTCAGCTAGGAATGGACAAGATAATAACATCACATATGTGTAAAGCTCCTTATGGTCAACAAAAAATATTCACAACCCTATTGTACATGATCTTATCCAGTTCCTTGGTTTAAAATGCCATTTATATATGGAGGACTCCAATATTTATATCTCTACCCCTGCCCTTCCCTGCATTATAGACTAATATATCCCAGTGCTTTCTTTAGTTCTCTGTTTAGTTGTCTAATAAGCATCTCAATCTTAATATTTCAAAAATGCAGCTGATTTCCCTCCCCTGTCCCTAGCCTTCCTATTCAAGCCACCTTCATCTCAGTTTGATAAAAACATCCTCCCAATGGCTGAAGCTAAAAATCTAGTAATCATCATATCTATATTCCTCTTCTTCTCTCACCCTCCCACATCTGCAAGTCATGTCATTTCTCCCTCTGAAAATATCTACAGTCTGTCCTATTTTCTTCTTCATGATAGCACTACCCTATTTCAAGACACCATCATCTCACTCACATGTACTACTGCAGAACAGTGAAGGCAAAAGGAGAATCGAGCCATTGGGCAGGATGGCTGCTATGATATGCTCGTATCATAGGATTCTATGTATACAAGAGGCTCACAGATGCTCAGGGTAGAAAGAAACCTAAGCTGCTTGCTTACATATCCTCATGCCTACACTGCAACATGACTGAGTATCGGATGCCCAGTCTGGTCTGGTGCACGACGCATGCTGAGTACTCAGAGAGGGCTTCAGAAAAGGCCTGGTTCCGCTTGTGGAAACCAGGAGATGTTACAGTCCCTTACTGCCCCACGTGGTTGGGGTTTTCCCCTCTAGGTTTCTAGAGTATGGCCCGGTGGCTGGAGAGCTTCCCTCACATCTCACCACACAGGAAGCTGGTTGTCTCCTAGAGCCGCAGTGGCAGATGAGTCTTACAATAATAGTAACTCAAGGAAGAATTTAATAATAATAAGAGTAATAATTGCTCAATCTGAGAAACCTCTTTGCTTTCCTGTAAAAAAGATGTAGCTCTGGTTTGTCTTGAATGACATGATGTCTGATTTTGCTTTGATGGGATTTGAGTCTTTTTCATATTTCAAAACTCACCCAAAATAGAGAAGATGTGGTGCATTTGGCAGACACTCTCTTCTGTGGCATACTTAGCCAACAATGTTTCACTGAGGGCTTACTAGGTATTCAGCTTTTCTCAGCACTAGAGGTGACTGGCTTATGTCCCATAGGAGTCCCTGACAGGGCAGAGCTTTACCACAGGGCAGTGGCGAGCATCCCTAACTGGCAGAGACAGAAACCATATACTCAAATACGAAAAGCTGAGCCTTTTTCTTGGGAAAGTCAGCTTGGTGCTTCTCTCAGGCATTTTATCAGGGTCAATTATTAAAAGGCATGATTTCTTTCTTTAAAATTTTTTTATTTCAGCGTGTTACGGGGGTACAAATGTTTAGGTTACATGTATTGCCTTTGCCCCACCTGAGTCAGAGCTTCAAGTGTGTCTATTTCTGAATGCTTAAAAAAAATCACTGAGTCCTAATGAATTAATCAAAAACAGTAGACTAACATCCTTTCCTTTTTTGACTTGAGCTATTGAATTCACAAATGAAGGAGCTTTTGTGGGCACAGTAAATGTGGACCTCAGCACAGCATCTGGTGAGCTCTCTCCCCATACCCTTGTAGATGATCTGGTCAAACTTAAGCCAGGTGATTGTAAAACAAGGTCAATTCACAATCTAGTTTGACAACCACACCTAAAGGGTGCCAATGAATGATTCCACAACCTGGGTATTATCCAGTTCTGCAATTTTGTCAATAGTTTAGCAGAAGAAATAGATGGGTATGGCACAGTAGACATAATAAGTACATTGCATTGGAGTCCAGAATCAAGATCCATAAAGATCCTGACAGGTAGGTGAGATCAATAAGGCCTAACAACATAAATGTATCAAGATAAATTATTTGAGGGCCTAAAAAATCAATGATGCAACCTCTGAAGTAGAAGCAACCTGATGCATGCAAAAATAAAAGGCTTTATGATTCAATCTTATTTTGAATCAAATGTGATATAGCTACCAGAACCTAATTTTGCTTTAGGCTGCATTAATAGAGGTACAGTCTGGAGAGGAAGGGTATACACCAGGCATGACCCACCTGAAACATTAATTCTATTCGGAGCACCTCAATTTTAGACATATGTAAGCAGCTGAAAGACAGTGAGTGGAGAAGCCACTATGAGAGAGGGTCAGGATTACATAAGGAGCAATAAGGAGCTATTAACCCTTAAGGAAAACATTCAAGAAACACAAGATTCTTGTTGGCACAAATCTGAAATGGTGTCACGTAGAAGAGGGACTAAACTTGTTCTTAATCATTCCAAGGACTAGAACTAGGACCAATAAGTAGAAGCCACAGGAAGATTTAGAATATTATTCTCTATCACAATCAAAACCTTGGTCTGTCTGTCTCTCATGGTGGTGAGTTCCCCATCTGTTCAGCAAGTTTTTCTGCTTTAGAGAAGAACTGAGTATCAAGCGGGTGGTTAAACAAATATAAAGCCTTTTCCAGCTCTGATGTCCTGTAATTCCCTTCTCAGAATTAGCCAGCAGGCAGAGGGAGACCGTACATTTCTGGGGCAGGGCAACTGTGTTATCAGACCTGTGATTAAGGATATACGGTTTTGTGGAATTTGTAATTGATTGCAAATTGCAGAGGAAGATCTCCAGAGGAAGATCTGGAGACTGAAAGGCCAGAAATGATGAGGACTGTTGATGAATAATGCTTAATTTAGCATGCTAGGAATACGTGTACTTTAAAAGGGGATATGAAAAAGAGGAGGTGAATTTCAAGCCTTGGTGCGCCTAGCACAGGAATTTTGGATGTTGGAACCTTCTTATTTTTTTCTTAATGTACTTCCTTAATAGATACTTGGAGATTAATACATGATTTTTTTAATTCTCTTATTTTCCCAGGGAGCATGTCTAGTCAAGGAGAGTCCTTGGCTAAAACAAAGATAGCAGTTTTCAAAAGTTAAAGGGCTTTAGTATTTAACTTGATGTTAAATAACCTATTCTGAAAAGACTTTTTTACAGATCCATCAATTCTCAATAGGAAAGAAACCAAAGGTAATTCAAGATGAAAATTTGTTCTTATTTAAAGGCTGTGGGAATATCAGAGCATCTTCAGAATTGAGCACGGTGTGCTGGCTCTGACTGCCACACTGTGTCTCACTGGCTTTTAAAGAAAAGAAAACATTAATATGAGTTGGAAATAATTTTGAATTCACCTTGCATTCTCAGCATCCTTGTCATCCTAAAAATTTCCATCAAAACTAAGAATTCATGCCATTTATGGGGGGGACGGGAGGATGGGATTTTTTAGTAAAGATGCACTCTAAAGAGAAGCATGGCAGCAAGTGAATTAAATCAACATGCTCAGTGGTGTGGAACAATCATAAAGAAAAATAAAATATTTTTATTCTACCATCAGTGGAGACTTGCTTCATGGATAATCATGAGACCTAGGATGTTTTATTTCCTTAAAATATTTCCTTGGAGACAAACCCTGTGCACCCCATCCTCTTTCATCTCCATCATCTGTTCCTCCATCACTATTATCATGTAACTCTTAGCACCTGATCACCAAGTCAGGGTCCTTCTACCTCCAAAATGTGTCTTGCTTACAACTCTGCTCCTATATTCCCTTTGCATCAGTCTCTGAAAGATTATTCAGAAGTAATTTTTACCTCTTCCAAAGCATCCTCCATGTCAACACAGATCTGATCTTTTCACTCCTCGCTTAAATCTTTCAATGAATGGATGCTGAATGCTCATAGGTTAATTTCAAATACTTAGCATAGCCTACAAAAGAGGACTTCCCCAGCAGTTCTCCTATTATTTCTCCTAGCACACCTAATTCTCCAATCAGCCTCAAGTATTCTTAACTCCACTCCATGCACACACCTTTCCCTTTTATTCCTTTGTATATCTTTCTTCTTCCTGAATGACTCCTGCTCATTTCTCTGCTGGTGAAATTTTATTTTGTATCTTTGAAGACCCAGCTTGCTAAGTTATCTCCTCTGTGCAACCTTCAGGGTCTCTGCAAGCCTGTGCTCTCTGCCCTGGCAACTCTTTGTCCATATTTCTATTACCATATGAAATTAGAGATGTCTGTGACTCTGAGATGCTGAAGGCAGGAGCTATAGCCTCTTCCTCTTGGCACTTTCATCCAGGGCTGTGGCCATTGTATAGAGAAGAACCTGAAGTCAGAGAGGTTAATAACTTGCCCAAAGTCATAGAGCCAGCTGTGATGGAGCCGTGCCCTACCCAGGCAGTATGATTATAGAGCCTATAGCACTTCCAAGTGGGGAGCCCTTGCATAACCCAGAAAGCTCTCAGGGGCTAGTAAAGTGGAAGGTGGCCAAATTCTCCTTTCTTTATGGTCAAGACTTGAGGGAACTCGGAGGAGCTAGACTGGAAACTTAAAGCTTCCAGATTCGTCCCTTTACCACACAATGTTTCCACCCTTGTGAAGGGCTGAGAGAGAAGGGCTGACTTTCTTTTCACCTTTTATCGGTAAGAACTTGTTTTTGCCTTTGAAGCTGGTCAAGAAAGGAAAAAGAGAAAGAGAGAGAAGCTACCTTGATGGAATCCTATTTGAAAAGTAGGGCAAATGGTCCTTTAGCAAAAGAGGATCCGCCTTTCCTCCAAGCACAAGCATCACACCATCTCCTGCTGTGTCCACTGCAATTTTCTAACACTCTTTAGGGAGTGAGACTCTGTCTCAAAAAATCAAAAACAAAAACCCAAACTAGCCTTTAATCAAGGAATTCTACCCCTAGGTACATGCCCAAGAGAAATAAAAATGTTAAGTCCACACATAGACTTGTATAAGAATAGTGATAGCAGCTGTATTCATATTAGCCAGAAAAATAAAAACAAAAAAACTGGAAACAAACCAAATGTACAAAAGCAGAGAAACAGATAAACAAATTCTGGTATAGTCACATAGTGTAATTCAACCACAAAAAGGGAACAAACTACTGATACACTCCACAGCATGGATGAACACCGAAAGCAACATGTTGAGCAAAAGAATCTCCTCCACACATGAAAACAGGAACTCATGGTGATAGAAGTCAGAAGGTGGTTGCTTTGAGGGCACTGACTAGAACAGGGCATGAAAAAACTTTCCGGGACAATGAAAATGTTCTATACCTTGTTTTAGAGGGTGGTTACGTGTGTGAACACAAATGTCCAAACTAATCAAACTGAGCACTTTATTAAATGTAAAGTATATCTCAATTTAAAAGCAACTTATTTTTCTATTACATCATGATGAGAAGAGATTTGAAAAATAAAAGATATCCCATTCTCAATGGCAGCAAAAATATAAAGTATACAGAAAAAAATCTTAAAAAGAATATAACGACTTTAGATAAAGAAATGTTACAAAATTTTATTAAATGGTTCCTTAAAAGGAACGGAGTAAATGGAAATAGTCTGTGTTCCTGGATGGGAATATTTAATATTGTAAAGATGTTCATTCATATCAAAATTATATATAAATATAAGTAAAATGAAGAGCAATATCACAATTCATTTTAAACATCTTTCCTAAATCATGTAAAGGTTTATTTGCAAGATTAAATGGGTGAAACAACCAATATTTTTATCACCTATACAAGTAAGATAGATTTGTCTTATTAGACAGTAAAATGTATTATTAAGAGACTGTAATAATAATATTAGCATACTGCTATCAGAAAAGTGAAGATCAATGATGTAAACATAAAGTACAAAAATAGACTAAAATATATAGGCAGTCCGCTACTTTGGTACATAATTATCTCATAAAAACGTATGGAATACAAATGCACAAAAGCCGAAAAATATACTTAGATATTACAAAGGAGTTTCTATTCTCTAAGAACTAAAAATTCTATTGAAACCCCAATCATACATTACTTTAGTAGCACAATTTTTATCAGCATGTTCCCAAGATTTTCTTTCATTCACAATGGACGCCACAATCAACAGGCTTATTGTGAGACAGCATCTATTTGAGGACAACAGTGAACAGCTTTCCCGTTCTAATTATTTCCATATTTATTCCAATTTTATTATTTTGGGGGCATACTTTTTATGGTTAATACAAGCACTTTTCAATTTCTCACCTTCATTGTGCATGTGGTTGTTTTTTGTTTTTGTTTTTTTTTTGAGCAGGGTGAAGAGTTGCTTTTTTAAAAAAATTGCTTTGTTGAGACAGAATTTATATCCTATAAAATCCATCTGTTACAAATGAATTTTAGTATACCCTCAGAATTTTACAACCTTCACCACAATCTAATTTTAGAACATTCCCATCGCCCTAAAAAGAAACTTCATACCCACATACAGTCATTCCCCATTCACACCCCTAGTCCTAGACAAGCACTAATGTACTTTAAATCTCTATAGATTTGCTTTGTCTGGACATTTCACATTAATAGAATCATACAATGTGTGTTCTATTGTGTCTGGCTTCAAAATAAGGGCAAAATGAAACACAATGTTTAAAAAATTATATAAAGGCCAGCAATCAGATAAAGATGAAAATACTGCTGCAAGTGCCCTGTTTCAGCAATGCCACTAGGAAATAGTTTTCAAGAGCTTTATCAGCTGATGCATCATTTGACATTATCCAAATGTCACATTTGAGTACTAAGAAGTAGTTTAGTGATGTCTATGTATAAGGACCAAATGTGCAGACTGACAAAAGCTAAAAATATGAGTATTTGTTATATGATAATATTAGTACTTCAGGAAATGTTAGTTTATTCAGATGAGTTAAGATAACTATTTTAATTTGAGGGAAATAAGTTAAGAACATTAGCTTATACTTACACTAAATTAGTTCCAAATGGATTCAAGTTTTAAAGTAGAAACTGAAGTTTAGATTGTGGCCCCTGAGTCGGACTACCTGGGTTTGATTCCAGGATCTGCCACTCACTATGTGACCTTGAGCAAGTCACTTAACCATTTGTGTCTCAGTTTCTTCATTTGTAAAAGGAGTCATAAAATAATATTCCATGCTTCATAGGGTTTTTGTGACAGATAAAGGAGATAGTACAAACAAAGTTCTTAGAACAGGGCCTGGCAAATGGTTAAAGTTAACTCAGTAAATACTAGTTCTTAATGTTGCCATTATTGTTAATATAGACAGTTTTATAATCTCAGGAATGGGGGTATGGGTGGGAGGGAATTTCTAAGCCTAAATCCAAAGGCACAGACTCCAATGGAAAAACATTTTATATGTGAATACACAAACATTTAACAAAGTCAGAAAGCAAACAAAGCCAGACACCTTTAATTTCAAAGAGATCTTAAAAATTACCAAGGGGAAAAAAAGTAAACCTCAATACAAAAATGAGTAAAAGAAAGGAACAGGCAAGTCACAAAAGAAGAAAAAGAAACGGCCTAAATAAACCTCCAAAAAGATGTTTAAATTCATCAGTATTATAAGAAACACAAATTATGTCAAAATCATCATGCCATATTTTGCCTATTAGCAAGTAATTACATTATAACAGGAAAAATCTGGGTGGTCTACACTAAAGAAAACAAGGATTACAACTAGATAAAGAAAAAATGAGAGCACCTGTAAAAAGATGGTCTCCAAAAGAGGAGTGATGAAGGGATTTTACCCTTGTATACACCAGAGTCTGGAATTTAAACAAGAATCAGGTGTAATTTTATAACTCATAAGTTTTCTGCATATACATTTATAATACAAAAATTCACAACACATTAAAGGTAATTCAATAATCATAATGAACATTTATGGAGGAGTAATGAAACTGGCACTTGAACACATTTTGAGGAACTATAAAATAGTAAAACCAGACCAGTTTTAGCAATATATATATCAAAATCCATAACATACGTATATCCTTAGGGCCCATATTTATACTTTATCCTGAGGAAATAATTGCACAGTGTAAAATATATATATATGAGGATTTACATCACAGCATAAAGCCAAAAGTTAGTAGTGACTCAAATATTAATCACTAGGGGACTGGTTAAAATACATTATGGTACATCCACACATGAAATGGAATAATAATAACCAGAAGGGTTATGATTTAAAATGCAGATGTGGATGTCTTTTAATTAATATGGAGAGAGTTCTTACTATGAGAAAAACATCATATTACCAAGAAGTATGCATGGAGTGACCTCATGTTTGTTGAGAAAAGTGTATGTACGTTTATGTTTATGTCTAAGTATTGAAAAAAATCCTGAAGTATATACACCAAAATATTAGCACATTCTCAGAATAAGACTGCATGGGTGGGAAGAGACCAGGACCCAGGAATTCAGAGGGTTAAAAGAAAGTCTGTCTGAGAGAATGACCTGTTTGCAGATGAAGGCCCAAGGCCCAGAGGTGTCAGAGCTTTGAGAAACCGCTAGCCACAGAGGGACCGAAATAAGGAATCAACATGTCCTCAGGAAGGGGCAGAGCAAGGACTCACGGGGCCAGGCTTGGAGAGTCACGTGGTCAGACGGGGAGCGCCTGGAAAGCGATCCAGCTACAGACACATTGCAGTCTCTTGGAGGGTCACTTGCCGAAGCTGCTAGTACTTCCTTCACGGGAGATTACAAGGCTATAGGGCACATCGGCGGAACAGGGGTCAGTGATTAGTATCAGTGCCTCAAATTACAGGCAAAAGGGCCACCAGGGCGACGTCGTGCTAACTCTACAGACTGTGGATAGAGCTGGGTGGGAAGGAAGGAGAAGCCTGCTATCTATCAACAGTAAATGTGATCACTCAGGACTTCTAGCCTTGCTCACATATTTTAGGATTTTAAGTCACGGTCCTAACTAAAACGCTATGACAACTAGAAAAAGCAAAAATTAAAACAGGTGCGAAATCCCCTGAAAATGTCAGTAAAGAGAAAGCAATGAGAACCAGAAGCCAAGGAAAACTGTTGGCGAGACTACTCCGAGAGGAACGTTTCATTCTCTTACCCATTCATTTATTTATTTTTTCAAATTGTGACCCATGAGATATCAGGCACGGCAGGAGGTGTTAGGGTTTGGGGTGAGCGAAAGTGAACAAAATAGTCCCCCTGATCCTGCAGAGCTCCCATTCGGTGCGCTCAGCAGTGCGTATAAAACACAAAACTACAACTGACAAACATAACGCACACATTGTCGGGACACAACATACTACAAAGTCTTAGAAATATTTTCAGGCTTGAAAAGACAGAAAAAATGTCAGAAATTTGAGGTTTTCTTCATTCGCAGCTGAGAAAATATCAAACAATGTGCTCTTCTCTATAAATTGGGAGAAGAATGAAAGATGGATTTTTTAATCGGAGTGTTTATTTTCCCGACAAATCATCTGTTCCCATTTCCCCAACCCATATTGAGGATTTGTAACTAATCTCATCAGTTTATTTTTTTTTCTTCCCAGTCATAAAAACAAAAATGCTTACACTCCATTTCCAGAGCTTTCCGTTTCATAAGTCTTCTGGTCATTGGAGGGTTTCACTGCACAGGGAGTGAAGGGCGGGGTAAGTGTGGGGTGGGTCTGGGAGGAGGGGTCCGGATGCCTGACGGGCATGCTCACTCAGACACACCAGGACACAGAGCAAGGGACCCCGAGCAATCCATAAAACCTGTCTGGGAGGCACGTCTTCACTGTCTGGACAGTGGCTCAGTTCAGGACAGATTCTTTTTTCTTTTCTTTCTCCCTCTAGCATTTGCTCCCTCATCCATCTGTCACAGCTGCAGAGTTCCCCAGCCATGAAGGAATCTGACCCCAGATTCTATTTTAGTCTTAGTGATGCCTTGCATTTATCAGAAATAAATGCAACCACTGAAGACAACTAACTCCGCTCAGGCAGGTTAGAGTTTTCAACTGGGTCACAAAAGGATCTTAAATATCCACATGGACTGTATAAAGGCAGATGAAGGGACAGCAGAGAATTTCCAACAAGCCAGTGAAAAACTGGAGGAGATAATGTCTATCTTTGTCACCCGTCTTTAATTTTTCAAATTAGAGTCAGTTTTAAAGTCAAACAGATTTGGGGGTTCAATCCCAGCTCTGCCATCTGTATGAAATACATCCCAGCTGTACGAGTTTGGGTAAATTATTTAACATTTGTTTCCGTATCTGCAGAATGAGAGTGATAGCATTTTTTTGTGAGTGTGAGAAATAACATGTCTCCAACACTAGAAATTCAACACAAATATTGCTATTTACTGACTGATCGGTAGGCCTCCTATTCTTTCTCAAACCTCTGACCTTTATTTGTCATCTATCAGAAAATGACTTTGCTTCTTACTTCCTGCAGAAAACAGAAGTCATCAGACAGGAACACCCTTAACTTGCTGCCAACATTGCTATAAAGAGGTTTGAACCTTTATCCTCCTTCCAGTGTTGGAGGATGTTCTCCTCGTCCTGTCAAGTTGGATGGATACCCCGCCCGCTGAGCTGTCTCAGAAACGCAATGGATTATCTCTGTTCTTCCCGTTCTTCAGCCTTTTCTTCTCCGCTGGATCCTCTGCACTAGTATTTAAACACATTCTCTGCATTTTTAAATAAACCTCTCCCTTGAAAGCATGGCCCTCTCCCAGCTATTGCTTGTCACTTTCTTATCTCACCCGGCCAAACTTCTCTAAAGGGCAGTTTAAGCTTAAGCGGCAAAATAACTCCTTATCTTTCACTTGCTCCTCAGCCCACTTCCATCTGGCTTATGCACCCAGGGCTCTCCCCAAACTGCTCTCCGCGACATGCCCTCCATGTTGCTAAGCAGACACCTCTATGTCCTCCTCTGCGTTCTCTGTTATAAATAATTACTCCCTCCTTATGAAAATACATCTGGATTCCACGACACTGGATTCTCTTGCGTCTCCTCCTTTTTGACTCTACCTTTTCAGTTTCCTTTGGGGAAGCTTCTACTGAACTGGATCTTTAAATGTAGGAATTGTTCACGGTTTGGGCCTCGGTACTGCTTTCTTTTCACTCTAGATCCTCTAAGATGATCCTTTCCCATGGCTTCAGTATGTTCACGCCAGCCCTATCTGTAAGTTTTCAAAACATATCCAGCAATCCCATTGCTGGGTACCCACCCAAAGGAAAAAAAGACATTCTATAAAAAAGACACTTATACTCAAATGTCTATAGCAGCACAATTCGCAATTGCAAAGAAGTGGAAACAACCCAAGTGCCCATCAATATATGAATGGATTAATAAAATGTGGTATATGTATACCATGGAGTATTACTCAGCCACAAAAACCAATGACGATCTAGTACCTCTTGTATTGTCCTGGATAGAGCTGGAACCCATTCTACTAAGTGAAGTATCACAAGAATGGAAAAACAAGCACCACATGTACTCACCATCAAAATGATATTAACTGATCAACACTTAAGTGCACATATAGTAATAACATCCATCTGGTGTCAGGCAGGTGGAAGGGGGAAGCAGGGGATGGCTATATTCACACCTAATGAGTGTGGTACTCACTGTCTGGGGGATGGACATGCTTGTAGCTCTGACTCTGGCGGGGCAAAGGGAATATGAGTAACCTAAACATGTGTACTTCTGTAATATGCTGAAATAAAAAAATAAAAACAAACAATAAAAGAACAGCCAGTAAATTTTACTTAAGAGAACACTACACTGATGAAACTGATAAGTCATTCCTTATCCTATGTAGTCAGGATAAATTAGCATTTGTACCTGTAATTTGGTATCATTGATGTGGACACTTCTTATCATTTAAAATACAGGCTCTGAAGGATTAAAAAAACACATATATCTAACAGCCTATCCAACATCACCACTTGGATGGTTTACAGACACCTTACATTCACTATGCACAAAGCTAAATGCATGATCTTCCACTCCAAACGTGTTTCATTTCTAGTATTCTACATTTCAGTAATGGTATTGCCATTTATCTAGATGCTAATGTGAGGAACCTGAGCATCATCATTTTCCTTTTCCGAGCTTTCAGTATTAAGAGTGCTCTATTTCACTGGACCATGTGGACAAGTTCAGGAAAATTTCAGCTAGTTGTTTTCCCACAAATTTCTCTAGCTAGTCCAGTGAAGTCATTCTGTAACAGCAGCAAGAGTGCATTCCAGGAGGCTGATTAGAAGGTCATGCAAAAAATTCAGCAGAGAAATGTTAGTATCTTGGCCCAGGGTATTAATAGTAGTAGTGGAGAGTCAAAATAAATGTATAAAATGAGATTTACAGATACCGGAGACTGATGGAATATGTGAGAAGAGCAAAAGAAGGGTACACGGGAGCTGTTCCAAGTTCCTGATATACTTGGAGAGAAGGGTATAGTGGACAACCCCCCAAAGTGGTCAATTTAATAAATTATAACAGAAAAGATAGAAGAGGCAAGAAATCAGCATGTTAATAGAAAGTAAAAAATAATAAGATGGTCAAAATAAAATCATATGTAATTAGTAATGGCAATATGTTTAAATGGTTACATTTTCAATTAAAAGGTGAAAACCGATTAGATTTAAAATCTAGTTTTATGCTGTTTACAAGAGATAATTCTAAAATATAAGAACACATTAATGTTGAAAGTAATGAAATAAATACTTAATACAAAAGTTTAAATAATATTGGACAACATCGTCTTTAAGGTAAAAGGCATTATTAGGGATAAAGCAAGTACGGCATACACTGCTGATTTTATGCCTAGTATTTCTTCCTCCTGACTGAGACCTCAATTTTGTTTGGGAAACCAACTGGCCCAGATAAAAATAATCAATTTTCTAGACTCTTTTGCAGTAAGGGATGATCAGTGACCATTTCTGGCTACAAATATGTAGGTGGAAATCTACCGAATGGTCCTTTTGTCCTTCAACCTTCTACGTCTTCTTGTATGCAATGCCAAGGTGGTGCTGGCTGTAGAAGAGCCATTTGAAAGTAAAATTGTAGGAATAGTGGAGCAGGAAATTAGAAGGTATGAGTCTTTGAACACTTCTTGGAAGAGCATGACCAGCCCTGAGCTGTCTATTACTAGATTTCTTATTTCATGAGAAAAATGCAATTCTCTCTCAATAAGCCACTCCAGTTGTTTTTCTATAACATGCAGCTAATCTCATTTCCACAGATAGAATGATGTGTGCAAAAATTTGCCAGGAAGATATAATGACCCTGAACCCACATATACGTGCCAGAAAGAGAAATCAACAAATTCACAATCATGGTGGGAACACATCTCTTCCAGTAGATAACCCAAGAAGACAAAATATGTAAGAATATACATTATTTGAAGAATACAATTGATCTACAAAGCGTGATCTAAGGGACACAGATGAGTCCCTGAATTCAACAATAGAAAAAAACACATTCTTTTTAAGGAACCATAGAACATAAAAGCTGATACAAGTAAAGCTACAAGGTAAGTCTCAGTAAATCCCAAAAAATTGATATTCTTCAGACAATGCTCTGTGACCAAAATACAATACGAATGTAAGTCAAAAATAAAAAGTTAAACAAGTCCACAAATTTGGAAATTCAAAAACACACTTCTACAACTATCATGTTCCCATAATAATTAAAAATAAAAACAAACAACCCTCCCCCCAACAAAACACACTTCTAAATAACCAGTCAAAACAGTGATTATAATGGGAATTGGAAGCTATCCAAGACTGATGGCTTATAGGATGCAATGAAAGACCACATCAAGAAGTTAGAAAAAAAAACTAAACCGCACCAAAAAACAAAGATAAAAACAAAACAGAAGTAAGGGGGGATATAAAAAATAAGGAAAAGCTATTAACAATACCAAAAGATCATTCTTTAAGAAGCTCTAACAAATTAGTTGAATCATTGAAACAAAATTGATTAAGGAAAAAGAGATAAAGGAAAAATAAACAATGTTAGAAATGAAAAAGAAGCCATAACTATGCCTGTTTTTGGAACTTTTAGAAATCTTAGAGAATACTATAACTAACTTTATGCCTAGAAATTTGAAAACTTAATGAAATGCAAAATTGTCTACAAAAATATAATTAACAATGTCAGAATCAAGAATGGATAACTTGAAAAAATTATAACCATAAAATCAATCAAATCAGTTATTTAAAACCCATTGTGAAAAAGCCCTCTAAGATAATTTTGCAAGTGAGTTCTACCAAATCTTCAAGGAACTAATATTCTCTATCTCATACAAATTTTCCTGAAGAAAAGATTTTAAAAAGGAATTCTCTTCAATTAATTTTATGAAGTTGGCATAACCAGACATGGATAATACAAGACAGAAAAATTATAGGCCAGTTGCCTTTATGAACATAGTTACAAAAATGCTAAAGAAATTAGAAGGAAACAAAATAAAACAATGTAAAAAAATAAAGTAGAGTTTATCATCAGCATTCAAGTATGATTTAACATTAGACAATGCAATATTGTATTCCGCCACATAACATAATGGAAATGGAAAATGGAAAACAATACTATCATTTCAATAGATTTTTAATAACACTAAAATTTAACACTCATTCATGAGAAATATAATTACAAGCCATGAATCTTTAAGCTGATAAAATGTGTTCAGCAAACATTCAATAAAAGCATCAAACTTAATGGTGAAACACTGGAAACCATCTCTTTAAGAATAAGACAACTCTTACTTGCACCATTTCTGTATAATATCGTATTGGAGGACCTAAGAGTGCACTAGATAAGAAAAATAATGATAGGCAAGAGAATTAAAGAGGAACAAAATTGTACTTTTTAAGAAATGATAATCTAAAGAGAATCTGCAAAATAATTTAATAACCAAACATAAAAGTTTCCTGGATATAAGATCAATTTTCAAAAATCAATAACATTTTTATTCACCAGCCAAAAAATACGTAATTTTAAAAGAAGACAACTTTTATATTGGCACAAAAAACTATATTGTACTGAGAAATAAATCTACAAAGGTTATAAAAGATTTTAAGAAGAACATTACTATTGAATGACATAAAACAAGAACATCCTGTATAAACAGTATTCAACTAATTGTCATCTTTAACCTTTTCCACACCATTTTTTTCTTCTTCATAGTACCTATCACTTCCTAACATATATATATTTTTTGTTTATAATCTGTTTCCCCCCAGTAGAATACAAAGTCCTCAAAGCTGCTACTATTACTTTTATTCTCTGCTGCATAACAATATCTGGACTAACGCCTGGCACAAATTATAGATCAATAAATATTTTTTTGAATGAATTAATGAATATCTAAATCAATGGAGAAGTAAGTTATGTCTGTGAATAGAAAAAAAATCAATATTATAAAGATGTCAATTTTAGTCAAGTTAATACATAAATTCAATTAAATTTAAATAAAAATGTCTACAGTGGTTTTCATGGAGCTGGATAAGCTGATCCTAAAATTCTTAAGGGATAATGAAAGATGAAAAACAGCCCATCCATGTAAGACAATAGACCCACGAGTGAGGTCCATTGGACCCAGCTCAGATCCACTTGGTATGTTGCCAACCAAGTGAACAACATACATATGTCACCGAGGTGTTCTAGTTTTTTGTTATGCAATATATTGGACAATGAATAATGAATATAGACATCCTTATGAAAAAAGAAAGACTTGGACCCCTAACTCACACACTGACCACATTAAAAAAAAAAATCCAGATTGACCAAAGAATAAATTATACAACGTTAAAACTTACAAAGCTTTAGAAGATAATCTAGGGAGCTCTTTTTATGATGCTGGGGTAAGGAAAGACTTCTTACAGCGGAATCTAAAACTGCAGACCATAAGGAATGAAGAGACAAATTTGACTATGTTAAAATTAAAGGCTGCTCTATGACAAAAGACACAAAGTTAAAAATTAAGCTCTAAACTAAGGGGAAATATTTACAACATGGATAACTGAAATATGAATTGTAACCAGAAAGTAAACAAATCCTAACAATTTATGAACAAGAGTAACCTTAAGAGAAAAATGGACAGACTATACAAGCAGGGAATTCACAAGAGCAGAAATCCTAAAAGTATATATAATACATAAAAATATATTGTAATTAGATGTTCAAATTTTGTTAGTAATCAGGGAAACATAAGTTCAAATAATAAGATACAACATAACATCTATCAGATTGTCAGAAATTAACCAAGTTTTTGGGAACATGTAGATAACTGAAGCCCATATATTTCTGTTAGGAGTACAAATTGGCATAACTACATTGGGAACCAATTTGCAAATACCTAATAAAATTGAATTATATGTACACCCCAAGCCTTAGCAGTTTCATTTCTAGAAATGCCCTAAGGGCATATGTACAAGGAGATTCATTATGGCATTTTTTTAGCAAAAAGGGGAATTGATCTAACCAATCATTGATTATGAGAAATGGATAGCAAACTACAATTTATTCATAAAATAGAATTCAGGACAACAATTAAAACAAATAGTCTATTTGTACAAGTATCAGTCTGCATAAGCCTTGAGAATATAATATTAAAAGAAAAAAATAAGTTGTAAAGGATATGTAAATTGTGATGCTATTAATACTTATAAAGAATTTCAACACATACTAAGCAATATATTCTGTTTATGGTTATAATTATACGTAGTAAGATAAAAATATGCACAGGAAGGATATGCACCAACCTTAAGGTTTTCTCAGGGGCAGGGAGGGCTTTGAATATGTATGTACTATTTTATTTATTCATAAAATTATTAGAGTCAAATATGAAAAAACATTAACATACAAGTATCTCATATTTTTTCATTTGTCTTTATGCTAAAATATTGAGAAAAAAGATAAGTAGTTATGCAGGATGTATGAACTCTGGAGTTCTACTGTACAGTGTGGTGACTATAGTTAATAATGTATTGTATGCTTGAAATTTACTAAGAGAGTAGATCTTATGTGTTCTCACCACACATGCACAAAACTGTGCCTATGTTAGGTGATGGATATGTTCATTAACTTGAGTGTGGTAATCATTTCACAATGTATACGCACATTAAAACATTACATTATACACCTTAAATACGTACAATTTCTATTGTCAATGTACATCAGTAAAGCCGGGGAAAAAGATAAATAAAGAAAAATGGAAGGATTCGATGGCCCTGGCCATCCACCCTTTCTCCACCCTAGTCTCACTGCTCTGGGGCAAGATGTGGACACCTTACGACTGTGGCTACTTTTCCAAGATGGATGCAGCTGGCGACTCTGCAGTGGTTCTTCCTGGACTGTGTCCTGATCTTGTTAGGTTCCGGCCAAGGTTTCTATGCTAGGAAAAGTAGGAGGAGTAGGGTTGGGGTCTCTGGTTATCTATTTACCTGAAATTAATACATCAGAGGCTTACTTCTCATTGCCTTGCTCTCTTTAGGACCCTCTCAGAGAAGCTAGGATCCAATTACTACTGGTTCATCTGCATTACTTTGCTTGGGGAGGCAAAGTTTAGTAATACCAATAATTTAAAATGTTTTTATTATCGGTTCATGAAGACTAGTATAAAATTAATATTATTTTTGTCTTATGCTGATATTTGTATTATGTTTTTCCAAACAACCAGACATGGGCTCCCTTTTCCTATTCTCTCAAGGTAAGACAATACCAGTATAGCCCTTGACAACTTCCCAAGACACCCTCTTTGAGACACAACAGCTAGAGGGTTATTTTTTAGATGTAAATGAGATCATATCACTCTCCTCCTAAAAGTCCTTCAGTAGGTGTCTACTGTTGTTTAGTGAGGGGAATCCCAAATACTTCACATTGTGAAATGCTCTTTGCACGACTTCTCCTCAGCTCTCTTCTGGTTACTTTCTATTCACACTTGGGCCTCAGCATAAACACTGGTTCTTTGGGACACTTTCCCTAACTTTCCATACCAGGTTTGGCTCCCTTGCTATAGGTCCTTGGAATACTTTGTATTTTTTCTTGTACAATTCTCACTGTTTTAATTAAACCACAATTTGTGTTTTTATTTGCTTAATATCTGTCTTTCTCCTAGTGGAAACACCATGAAGGCAGAGAACCTAGGACATAGCAACACAGTGCCTGGCACGGAGTTATCATTCCACATAGAATTGTGGAATGCATGGATTAGCATGTTTAATGTTACAAACTAGAAAAAAACTGAAGCAGAAATAATAATTATTTTTCAAATAATAGAACCTGTAAGTGGAACTTCAATCATTGATGATCACAATTACTTTTAATTGCATCTACTGAAAAATGGGACAGTTGCCTTCAAAGGACTGGCTCATAAGGTTCAAAGAGTCACTTTTGCTACTATCTCAAATGCTCTAACGGCAGAAGTTTAAGTGATTAAATCACAAAGGGAAAGGAGTATCAGTGGAGCACAGAGGAGTAACTTCAGCAGGGCATCTTCTCCTCCTTCTCCCCTCCCTGAGACGCTTGCACTACGGGAGTCAAAGGCGGGTTGGGAGGAAGAGGACAGAAAGAGCAGAAGGGGCAAAGCCCCCAGGCCAGGCAAAGGTTGCTAAGGCTACAGCCCAAAGTGAACTGCTTGTGTTTTAGAACCTGCAAGACAGAAGTACCCACTTCACCCAAGGGACAATGTGGATGCTGAATGTCAGAGTTTCAAAGAAGGTAACGAAATTAAATTTCAAGGACTAGAAAAACGACTCTGACCATTTGAAAGTGCAAATGGTAGATTCATCAGTCTTTCTTTCTGTGCTAGAGCTACAATTGGGATCCAGACAATTAGCCTCTTGGAACTGAGTCTTCTATCCTCTAACGGGCTTATTACCATTTGTTGACTGTAACTACAGTGACCCAACTCAGCTCCTGGACAGGCTCAAACACATTGTCAGTTATCTCACCCTAGACCTGAGACAGTTGATGAGCAGAAAAGAAACCATCGTCCCTCTGGAACGATTTAGGTGTGATTCCCAAAGGAAAGCCAAGGGAAAGGTTTGTGTATGAACAATCAGGTTCAAATAAGAAACACTGAGCTCCTACTCTGCGCGAGGCCCTGGGCAAGGCTCACTGCAGCAGACACAAGACAGGAAAGGACTGGGCCCCCAAGGAGTTCCTGGTATAACTGGGAGGAAAGACACAGCTTGAGAAATGTAGATAGCACAACTGTGGAATAGTTATGAGATTATAAGGAGTAGCCATTGCCTCTTCACCTCAGCGAAGAACACTCAAGGAAGATATCCTCCCTGCCCTCAAGGCTGAGACCCAATTCTACCTCCAGATGATACCGGGTAAGTTCCACTTAACCTTGATAAGGCTTCTTTTGTCTCTCTACATATTATCTGACCAGATGATCTCTACGGTCAGTCCCATCAATCCCACTGCCCTCTCCCCAGTCTTTAACTCAGTAATAGCATGGAAGAGATGTCCTAAGGGCAGAGCATTCATTTCATTGTCTAATCGATGGATCAGACAATAACTGCAGTAGAAGCATATGGAGGAAGGTGGGGTAACCTGCATCACATGTATGCTTCTGTTCCTTTTGGCTGAGGAAGGGAGGCAAGAATTTAAAAAGAAGGTGGGATTTGAGTTGGGGCCAGAAAGATCAGCAGAAGAGGTAAGAGAAAAAGGTAATTCTAACACAGTGTTTCTGTAATGTTTGTGTTGTGGCAAACACAGACAGTCACATCTGTAGGGCACACTGGGGTGAATCAGCTGGTAAGGAGGTGAAGCTGAAGGTGAAGGGGGTCCACCCGGCCTCCTAGAAAGCTGAGGGGAAATGAGCATTTCACACACCTGTAGGTCATCTCTGGTGCATCTGTGTCCTGCAGCTGGCTCTTGTGCCAGCTGGGAAGCTCAGATCTGGGAGTCTGATGGCAGGAAAGAGCACATTGCCTTTTTCAGGTTTCATATAGGGTCAGGTATAGCAGTGTGAGGAGTAGCAGGGAGAAACCTATGGAAATATATTTTTATCTTGGTTGTGGACCTTGAGAAAAATAATAGCTAATGTTTATTGAAATCTTTACTGTATCACAGGTACTAATCCAAGCACTAATCCATTTGTTTTTTACAACTCCATAAGTAGATATAGTTATTGGTATCTTCAGGAGCAAACTGAAGCACAGAGAGAAATGGGGGTCACAGCATTTATGGAGGGGCAGCCTGGGAGAGCTGGGAGAGATGGACAGCAATGCTGTCACTGTGGGTGCTGAGGTGACAGTGCCAAGTAAGACGATGGATTATTTCAACTGCCCCTGCACACCCAAGGCTGGCATCTGCACCTCTGAGAACAAATCATAATGCACCACGGTGGACCCAGCACAGGAGAAGCTTCTTGCAAAGGCACAGCAGAGGATTAAGCAGCGAAAATAACAGATGAGAACACAATCAGCAGAGAGCATGGGGAAGTAGGAGGTTGAATTACTCAACTTAGTTAAGAGCTTTTCGGAACTGAGGAAGAGTTATGCATTGGATTAAAGGAGGAAGTCCAAGCCTCAGGGGCTGGCTTCCAACAGAAAAAGCCCTGGTGCCGGATCCCTCATTGTGTGTTCCCCACCTCAGGCCTGCTTGTGGGGTGAGCGAGGGAGGTGACAAGACTAGGGAAAAGGACTCAGTTGATCCTGCCAGGGTTTGGGGGCCATCAGATTCACCATGGCCTAAGGACATACACGTTTGCAAACTGGTGGCCAGCTCAAAATGATCTACAAATAAATTTTGTAGCTTATCATAAGAGTGATAGCGAGCCAGTGAAGTGTTTTAAGCAAGAGAGTGGCATGGTTTTTAAGTAGGTTGCTATGGCTATGGTGTAGGTAATGGACTAGAAAGGAGACAGGAGGTGACTTAGATCATGTGTGTCTAAAGCGGGTTTGTATGCTCCAGAGATGTGCAATGTGGTGATCTGGAGTAAGGTAAGCAAACCAAATAACTTCTCTTTATCTTTGTTATTTTAACAATAAAATAAAGTCTACTCATACTTAATATGAACATGGACACAGACACCTTCACTCAATCCTAATCAAAAAATTATTTGAAATGCTGATATTTATATACTAATATTAATGATTAACCATGTTTGGTCTGTATGTTACTTAAGATATCTGCTAATGACAGCATAAAGCCATTATAATCAGGACAGTTAAAATACAGTATTTTGAATATAAGATTTTTTCTTTGTCTTATTAAATTTTTTGCTATGTTTTAACTTGTTTATGAAAATTATTAATAGTAAGATAGTGCATGAACATAATAAATAGATTGTCAGTGCATGCCCCAATTTCTTTACTAATAGAATTGCACTGAATCAGTTTGGGTCCATTAAGGAGAAATCATCCAATAATTTGGGTCAGGAAAGTTAAATATTAACTAATAATTAAAGAATAATTATAATTATTCTTATTATGATTAAAGAATTATTAACTATAACAGAGGATTGGAGTAATAAGGGGTTGGTTAGCAAGAAGTAAAAAAGAACTCTAAAGAATATAAGAATAACAGACACAGGAGTAACCATTTCTTGTTGGGCTGAGAAAGAACGCTCAGGGAAGAGATCCTCCCTGCCCTCAAGGATCAAGGCTGAGACCCAGACCTCACTGGAGAGCGCATAGCCATCACTCAGAGGGCAGAGAAGTCGCTGTAGTACTACACCAGATCAGCCCTCTGGCACTTGCCAGAAATCTGCCATCTAGGTGCTAGAAAAGCTGTTCATGGGAAGGTATCTTGCCAGAGGCACTCTGCTACAATTCCCACCCCCACCCCAAAGGGGTCCCAGGGGCACTGGGTGCTGGAGAAGCTGTGCCACCCTGCAGAAGGCTAAGGAGAGGAGGACACCAGAACTGTGGGGAAAAAACCCCTTCCTCTTGCAGTGCCTCTCCAGCACCATCTATTGACAGAGTTTAGCACTGTGCCAGGTGGTAAAAGGAAACATATTTAAAGGTCCCAACCTGGCTTTTCCAGAGCGGGCAATGAAGGGTGAATTTGAAGCTGATAGAAAATAAATTTATAACTAGCACATGCATATCAAAAATTTTAGGGCATTTACTCCCATATATGTATATTTATTTACTTATAAATTATATACATGTATAAAATTCTAACAAAATACATGATAAACATATACCTAAAAAGAGAAATAACAAAGATGAGAAAATATAGACAGAAGCTCTAATATTTTATTCTTGCACCCCAATGTATGTCATCTCCCCTCCCCACTTTGGAGATCACTCCACTCACTCAAAACCCTCAGGGACCAGCGCCAGACTGCTTACTCTCCAATGCCTTTCTCTTCTGCCTAGCTCACAGTGATCTCTGTGTGTCTCACACATTTGTATGACTCCCACTCTGTATCATGTCTTGGGCGTTTCATAGATGTGTCTCATCTTCCCTAACAACTGCAGGGAGCACGTGTCACATTATTTTATACTATTCCCTCCAGGGGTAGGCACAAATTACACAGTCATCACAGACCAGCTGATTCACTTACTACACTTAAAAACATCAATGTCTACCCTAACACTTCATTTTTCTTTGTAATTCAGATCAAAACCAACTAGAGGCATCACATGTTTCCAAACTCCAAATTACAAATCTCTGGGTCTTATTGTCATCCAGGTATACAAGACAAGTAGGTATCAAATAAAGTGCATTCATCGATTTTAGTATTGAATGTCTGTTGCACAACTTTCTGACTAGTCAACACAAACTCTCTGTCAATCCCAGTAGGTAATCGGGACAGCTGTGCAAAGCCAGCTAGCTGCCTTGCTGGACGGGCATTCATCTCTTCTCGTCTCTGATGTGCCTAGACATCCATTGTATAAAAACTCCTGGGATTCTAACTTTATATGTGCTTATAATTCTTCAGGAAAGAACATGGCCACTTCCTTTAAAATCATTTATGCCAGGAGTCTGTCTGAAGCAGACTGCTCTACTCTGGGTAAAATCTCACAGAACTTCACAAGCAAATACATGCCCCAAACCCTTGGAGTGGTCAATTTGTCTGTTGGGCCAGTTGGGGTTTGGCTAAATAGCCACACAACTGCTCCCTGTCCGAGCCCTCCTCAGGCTGATGGCTGACCTGCAAAGCACAGCAAGGCCTGGTGGTCCCTCTGCCCCCTCCCACCTTCATCTTGTCCCTACCACTCCTGTGGGGTCTATTTCCTGGAAAATACATTCACAAGCCAGTCACCACCAGCTCATCCACACAGTGGGATCTGGAATAGGGTTACTCATTATTTTTTCCTTCCTTTCTCCTTACTCTCAGGCCTGAGTGTCACACTCCCGGTGATACTTGTAAAATAGGCAGAATCTCCCCAGCCCTGAGTATCCAAATACCAGCGTATCTTTCAAGACAGTTCACTGTTTGTCTGAGGATACTTTGCTTACTAGAGCAGCAAAATGTTGACAAAACATAGCTTAGCCTCATCTCAAGTTTCTACTTCCATCTTCAGAATCGATGAGGATTCTGGAAAGTGCATCATTAATCCCATTACATCATCTTACTGAAGACTGGTATGGTGTTTACGAAAGGAAATGCTTTCTTTCCCCATAAAATCAATGATGACAGGGTAAAGCTCTGGGCAGGGAACGAGCAGTCTGGAGCTCGGATCCAACACGCAGCTCCCACATGGGGAGCCCGTCACTCAGGGCCTGCTCTCAAAAGTAGGCCAGCACCGCCACTGCAGCGTGCATTCGGTGGCTGCCATCAGACAGGCTGCCCACAGCCTCAGGGGCCTCTGGCACTGACTGTGGGAGCTTGACCCTGGCTAGCCACATCCCTGGTCAATTAGCACAGATGGCAGACTCTTGAAAATGTAACCATTGCCCCAAACGACACACACAGATAATTCCTTGTATAAAGATCTTACAAACTGAGATACCAGTCTCTTTCCCCACCAAAGTTCATGATATTCAACCCCTAAAAAATAGGCAATACATAATAACTTAATTTTTTCTAAGGGGACATAGAAATCATTAAAAATAAATTTTGAAACCCTGGCTATTTATACAGAAGCAGGATTTTTTGAAGTGGCCACTTTGATTTTGATGTTTTTAAGACAAAAGCATGCTATCATGAAAGTCACTGGCTTTCTTACCAAGTTGATGCTTACCCCATGCCTGACCCCACTCCACAGGTGACCACCACTCGCAAATATGGTGAGCGAGAGCCATGGGGTCAGGGCGGGGAATCCACCACAAATAGCTGTTTTATACATTATTTAGACACGTTTTTAAAAGCTGAAAATTGATCTGTTTGTTTTTAGGTAGTGTCAAGATGCACACAGCAATTATTTCCTCCCTCTGGCCCTAAGAGGTGACTCTGGCCAACCTTTGAGCTGATATTATTTAAACATCTGTTCAGTACTTATTAGAAGAGAAGTTGGCTGCTGTGATGGGCAGAGAAAGAGGGTTGCTGGAGGCCGTGCTAGTCTCTTCTCTAACAACCACATAGCTCAAGATCGAAGCTCGCAGTCGACCGGACCTACCTGCACCTTCGGGAGACACGTTAGTGAGTTTCATCGCAAACAGAGCTGTTGGGAAATGTCAAGGCTCTCCCTGAGTGCCTTATTCAAGTATCATTCCCAACCGTATGTAATGTTCTCCCAGAAAAGATACTGATTAATAGTTTCCTCCACCTCAATGTCTTAATACCCTTTATTGATTAGTTCCCTGGAAATCTGTCTGGCCAGACTGTTCCTTACTCAGGCTCTGATGTATCATCCATTCAGCAAAATCTATGCTAGGGCACAAGCCACCATGGGCAGGGCGTCCTGGCCAGAGTGACTCACAGGTGCAGGGTGATGAGCACAGCAGAATGCCAGTGGCTCTCCTAAGTGTGCTAGATTCAAATCATGATACACACTCATTTTCATTCCAGAGTTGATGAAAGCATTGTTCAAAGTATACTTTCACATTGAGACAGGTATTTTGAAGTATGGTGTAATGGAAAAAAAAAAAAAACACATGGGTTTTGGGACATAGGCTTTAAATAGACTTACATTCAAACTTTGTCTCCCTCTATTACTTGTGCGACCTCAGGCAAGTAATGAGCCCCTCTATACCTCAACTTCCTCTTTCGTAAGTTGGGCATAATGCCTATGTCACTTTTGCGAAAATTAATTGGGAAACACGAGAGCTCTGCAACTGGGGTCTGCACACGGCATTCTGCACGCCTCGAGTCCCTTCTTCCTCCTGCAGAACCTGGCTGGGAATCCAGCCCCAGGCAGGCACTCGGAGTCGGAAGTTTCGACCACAGTGCAGCTGGTCCTTGGCTACTTTGCTGATTAATAGAAAAGAAAAAACTTTTTTTAATTCAGATTTTTGTTTTGTTTTTCCATTGGTTGCACCCAATACCCAGGAGAGAACTTTGCATAGGGCGGTGAGACGTGAGAATTAGGGGAAGAGAATGACATGAAATGAGCATAACGGATGTTATTAGAGTGATGGGCCAGGGCGCCGGGAAGCTGAGGAAGCCCAGCCCTCACTGCCTTGACCCTGTTCTAAAATGAGAGCTACCCCTTGTGGGGACATTGTTCCTACGCCCAGCTGGAGGCGGGCGCTGCTCCCTGCACTTGGGTCTGGGTTCTCCTCCGCTGACTCCAAATCTCATTTGCACCTTGGTAGAGGGTTTTTATGGTTTTCTTTTTAAATGTGTGTTTTATATATGCTTTTATTGTGGTAGAATATGCATAACATAAAATTTACCATTTTAGCCATTTGTAAGTGTACAATTCAGTGGCCATGAAGTACATTCACAGAGTTGTGCGGCAAAACTACCCACCAGCCTACATCATCCCAAACAGACACTGTATCCATTAAACAATTTCTCCCTCCCTCCAGCCTCTGGTAACCCTGGTAGACGTTTTTAACTCCCAGAAAGGAGAGTAAGTGGTTCTGGAAGTAGGCAGGGATCCACTTGAAGTTTCCTATTCCAAACCCATTTCTGAATTTTCTGAACCCTTTGGAAGCCACTCCCCCAAGGCTGTGGGGAGCTCAAAACCACATCAGGGTGTGCGGCTCCTCCGCCTGAGCGCCCAGCAGTACACCGGTGCCCCTGCCCCCAGCCCTGGCTGTGGCCCTGTAATGGCCTTCCCTTGTGGAATTCGGCTTGCTTTTCTTTCTCCAGGATCAGTCATGCTGACCTCAGCTACTTCTACAACTGCTAGAATCCAGAGATGTACAGAGCAGAGCCAGGATAAGGGTCTGACGCCCATGACTGGCTACAAAATCTAAGAGACAGTAAAGAAAACCCCATTTTAAAAAAGGATTAGCTCAATTCCTAAAAATCATCCATGTACAATCTGAAATACAGAAGGATTCTCTTCTGTTTAAAAAAAAAAAAAAAAAGGAGGTCTGATGGCTCTGATACCTGGAAGGGATTAAATGCTAAAAATAGCTCAAAGTATTGAGAATGCGGAGGGAGTGTGCAGTTCATGAAGCAGAGGGCAGTGAAATCTGGTATTAAATGCTAACAAGAGAGAAATTCTCAAAGAACGCTCAGGATCCGTGAGTCACTGGGGCCTTCCTCCCTTAAATGTAAAGCAATGTTCTTTAATATCAGCAGGATTATGGATCTTACTGTCCAACCCAGTGTGTTAAGAAAGCACTACATGCCCAGTAAAGGATCCCAAGCTGATCTGACATGAAAGAAATGAACTGTGGATTAGATTCTCTAATGCCTCCTTGTTTTGAGGGAAGCCATGCTGACGGCCAGGTGACATTTGCAGGGCCATCTGGTGACATTTCGTTTTGGGAACGGATTAATAGAGACTGGGGAGGGGGGTAGAGTTGGTACAGGGCCAACACAGGATTCTCAGGTGGCTTCCTGGAGCTGCATACGTCTTTGGAGGGGGAGGACCCTTATTTTTTTCCATGAGAATATGGCCAAACTATTACTATAGTTGTTAAACATTGCATGACCTCATGGGGGACTCCTTCTATACAGAAAGAGTTTCTTTTAATTCTGAAAGCATCAATTAATATGAAACCTAGGTATTAAGGAAAGTCCCTTGTTATGAAATGATGTCTCCCCCCTCCCCTCACTCCTGCAGGATGCAGCTAGGGCTGAGCTGCTTCTTCATGGAATTGCTTCCTGCTCTGATGACACAGACTTATGCTCCTGCCAGCCTGTGGTTTCCTCCTTCAGCTTCTGTGGGCATCCTACTGCCTATTATTGAGCCTGTTTGTTGAAAGAACAAACACTTTACTGGGCCTGGGACCACTCCCTCGTGCTCTGCCCTCACTGAGTTCTTGATCCCTGTCTCAATATGGCAAGACTCCCAAGTTCCCTGTTCCGCTTCCCACCCACTCAACAAGCCACTGTCCACATGCTGTTGTGAAAGAAGAGACCTTTCCCTCCAGGCCCAAGTTTGCACTTATCTGCAAACTTCCTGACTCCTCAGAGCTCACAGCATACTTAATTGCAGAAACGCTGGCCCCAAGATCCCTGAAGCTGCATATGAGACTTCCCCAGGGCCTGGCCCTGCAAGCATTTCTCTGCTTTGATTGGAATATTTTGGTGAAAACTGTTTAAAAGCGTTATTGGTTAATTGATCAGTGCCAGCTTCACTTCTGGACACATTGAGTGTGACCCCTCAGCCTCCAAAGAGAGAAGAAGCCCGATGAACTTCCTTTGGAGGCTGTGTACCGGATTTTTGCTTGTTCAGGATGACCTGGCTGGCAGGGAGGCCCTGATCTCAGGAAACATGGACGGAAGGAACGAAGCTCTCTCTGTCCAGCTGTTCAGGGACAGAGGCCCCACCCATCTGCAGAGAGGGTCCTCCAAGACACACAACTTTTGTGTTTAGCTTTTTTCCTTAAAAAAATTAAAGGAAAGAAGCAGGCAAAAGAGTGCCACAACTATATAAAATTGCAAATGAAGAATCATGGACAGAGATTATACAGGAAAGACATATCAAAACTTTAACAGTGGTTATTTTGGGACAGAGGGATGATGGTTGACTTCATACTCAGGATTATCTGCTCTTCTATTTTTATTCACATTTTCTATATTGACTAGATAGATTACCTAATAAAGGAAAAAGCTGACAAATTAATTTTGAAAAGTAAAATATATTCCAAAGTTTAGCACCTACCCAAGTTAAAGTGGGACTAAGTTTAACAATATTCTGTAGTCACTATAAAAGAAATCATCACATCAGTACACAGCAAAGGATCACAAGCTCCCAGAAAGCAGAGGCTATTTCATACCCAGCACACTTCACAGAGAAGACAGAGCCATCAGATAGGCTGCACCAGACTTCTTGCCTCTTTATAATTATATCTGCACTGGCAGATAATTATAATCATATTTGCACTTGCAGTGGGCCTCTCCTTCACATGGTGGCGTGGGGAGAAGTGTTTTGACAAAAGCTAAGTCATGACCAGGTGTGGTGGCTCACACCTGTAATCCCAGCACTCTGGGAGGCTGAGGCAGGAGGATCGCTTGAGCTCAGGAGTTTGAGACCAGCCTGAGCAAGAGCGAGACCCTGTCTCTACTAAAAATAGAAAAATTAGTCAGGCTTTGTGGCGCATGCCTGTTGTCCCAGCTACTTGGGAGGCCGAGGCAGGAGGATCGCTTGAGCCCAGGAGTTTGAGGTTGCAATGAGCTGTGATGACACCACTGCACTCTACTCTGGTGTCCAAAGCACTCCAGCCATGGGGCCTCCCTCTGCCACTCATCCTCTCTTTCTTAAATCTTCAGGCTCTCCCACTACACTGGCTCTTACCTGTCAGTATTTAAATTATCTGGCCTCTCCCATTTTGACAAAACCCTCCCCAGTTTCAGTGGCCATCCCACCCCCTACAGCCAATGTGCCACGGAGCTGTTTAAACACGCAATCTCCCTGTTCCTGCGCATTCGCTTTCCAGTCTGCTCCACTTCAGCTTTGGCCCTTACTGCTCTACGGAAAGTTCCCTTACTACAGTCACCAGTGATTTTCATGTCACAGGATCCAATGGGTTCTTTCCAGTCCTTTCTTAATTGACATCAGCATGGCTTTTGGCCCACCTGACCACTCCCAGGGTTCCTTGAACATTGTTCTTACGACTTGTGAGCCACAATCAACCAGTTTTCCTTTTCTTCTTTGGCCATTCCACTTCACGTTACTTTAAGGTCTCCTTCTCCACCGAAATTCTAAATATTAGTATTCTTCAGGAATTAGACCCACACCCTGTCCTTTTATCACTCTACATTCCATTAGTGAGTAACTCTGTCAACTTCTGCTATTCAAACATCGTAAACAGTATATGTTGATAATTCGTAAATTGATATTTCCAACTCTGACCCTGCTTCTGAGCTCCAGCCTAGCATATACAACTGCTTTAAGATTTTTTACATTTGAATGTTTCACAGGGAGCACAAACGGAATATATTAAAAAAGGAAAACATGCACTTACCTATACAAAAAATAAATACATAAACACCCTATCCTTCACCTGATGCTCCCCCCTCAGTAAACACCAACATCCTCCATTTGCTCACGCTGGAAACCAGAAAATCATCCATCTTTGACCACTCCCTTTCTTCAAGTCTCACAGAAAATCAATCACTTCTGACAATGATGGAGAGACAGGAAATGAGTTAACAATAAAAAGGCTGGACACAGTATATGAAACAACGGTTTCTAAGTCATCGGACGTCAGGCAATGAAGATATGTGATCCTTGAGTGACAGGAGACAAGTGAGGCGAGTCCTGCGGTTGTCTAGCTCACTACCTGGAGAGAGTTTCCAGGACACGGCACAGATAGATGGGAAGAACCCAGGCAGAGCCTAGTGGGATCCCTCAGTTGAGAAAATGGATTTGGGAGTCAAAGAGGCCAACCCAGCTACAATTTGCAGGGTATAGTAATACAGAGGAGAAAGATGAACACGAGAGAGCTCCAGAGGTTTACACTGCAAATTATTGTTGAGGGAAATTAAAGAAGATGTACTAAATGGAGAGATATATATTGTTTGTGATTGGGAAGCCTCAATATTTTAAAAATCTAAATTCTTTCTAAATTGATTGCATATTCAATGCAACCTCAATCAAAATTCCAAAGGGTTTATGTATGTATGTGTTTATAAATAGATAAGCTGATTATAAAATTCATATGGAAATGCAAAGGATCTAGAATAACCAAAACAACTTTGAAAAAGTAGGGCACAGTTACAGCACTCACACTAACTGATTTCAGGACTTACAAATCTGTAACAATCAAGACACTGTGGCATTGGAGCAAACATAGATAAATAGAGCAATAGAAGAGAATCCAGAATAGACCCGTACACATGACCAACTGATTTTCTTTAAAAGTGCAAAAAGAAGTTATGTGTATAAAGTATAGTCTCTTCAACAATGGTGCTGGAGCAATTGGATACCATGTACATAAAAAAGAGAAAAAACTTCAATCCATATCTCATACTATATATAAAAATTAACTCAAAATGGATCATAGTCATAAATCTTTATGTAAATTTAGTAGGACCTAAAATTATAAAACTTCTAGAAGAAAACAAAGGAAAACCATATGGTATAAATTTAGATGAGGCAAAGATTTTTTTGACACACCACTAAAAGCAGACTCTATAGGAGATAAAATTGATAAAATCGACTTGAGCAAAATTAAAAACGTCTCCCTTCCAAGACAACGTTAAGAGAATGAAAATACAAGCCATAGCTTAGGAGAAAAATATTTGCACATCATAAATGTGAAAAAGGACTAGCAGAACTCTCACAATTCCATAATAAGAGAGAAAAAAATTAAGAAATTTGAACAGACACATCCTTAAAGAAGACAAACAGGTGGTAGATAAGCCCACGAAAAGACGTTCAACATCATAAGCCACTAGGGAAATGCAAACCCACAATGAGATGCCATTTCACACCTGTTAGCACATCTAAAATTAAAGACCAATCCTACCAAGTGCTGGTGAGAAGGTAGAGCAGCTAGGACTTTCATATGCTGCTGGCATGAATGAAATGCTACAACCATTTTAGTAAGCAGCTCGGCAATTTCTTAAAAAGGAAAACACCCACCATATAATCCAGCCATTCTATTCCTAGGTAATTATGCAAGAGAAATAAAAGCATATGTCCATACAAAGCACATGAATGTTCATGGCAGCTTTAAATGCACTACCCCAAACTGAACATAACCCAAATGACCATCAAGAGGCAATGGATAAACAAATAGCGGCTTATCTAGGCAATGGAACCAGTATTCAGCAATAGAAGGATTGAGCTATTAATATATACAACATGGATGAATCTCAAAATAATTATTCTGTTTGAAAGGAGCCAAACAAAACAGTACATAATGTATGATGCTTATTTATAAAAATCCTGGAAAATCCAAACTAATCTACAGTGACAGAAAACAGACTCACAGTTGCTTGGGATTGGGGGATGGGTGGCAGGGAGGGGAAGTAGGAGAGGTTTCAAATGGGCACGAGGGAGGGTTTTGGGGTAACAAATATGTTCATTATTTTGATTGCAGTGGACGCTTTCACAAATGTATACATATGTCAAAATATTGTCAAATTGTATGCTATGATATATGTATTTTATCATGTACCAATTATTCCTAATAAAACTGCTTAAAAATTTCTAGAATATTCCACTTTTCTCCATTTCTGTCACCACCACACAAGTGGCCTTCTACAATACTGACCTTCCCCTCACTGCTCCTCCTGTCTATCCTGCACTGCAGCCAAAGTGATCCATTAAGAACATAACCTATTTGTGTTATTTCACCCGTCAAAACCCTTTAAAAATTACTCACGAAGACCCAAAGATTTCTTCTTGCTGCTGCCTGAGTTCTAGTCTCTCTTCCATTTTGTTTCCCCCTTTTTAACCATTTTGCACTTACTCACTCCTGGTACTTGCCATATTTGTTCCTGCCTCAGGGCCTTTGCGCATGCCAGTTCTTTTTGCCTGGGACTCTGCCCTTCTCCAGGCAAACTCCTAACCATGCTTTAGTCTCAGCTTCAGTGTCATTTCCTCCAAGCACCCTTCTTTGATATACCAGGCCAGGTTAGCTGCTTCATGGAAAACTCACCTATGTCTCCTTCGCAGCACCATTCACACAGGTAAATAATTATCTGTGCAAGTTTTTATTTACTATCTGTCCCTTCTTCCCACATTCTCATCACCCAAGACCATAAGCTCCAAGAGAGTAGGGGTCATTATGTACCTTATGCCTACTATATCAACTGGCACATAGTAAGTACTCAAAAACATTTGTTGAGTAAGTGATAGAGACAGAACTCGAACTCACTTCCTGACCCAGAACTCACTCCCTGACTTTCAAATTAGATTCTTATCAACACATTCATGCAAAATCCATCCTTCTGTATCCGAAAGCCAGATGTACTTTTCCTACAGTTACTTAGGCATCAAAGTGGCAAGCATTAAGAAATGTAATGGAGGAGTATCTAAGTATTAAATACTTTAAAAGCAAAGTATTAGACGTATAAAAGAAAGGTTAGCCATGTTTGACGTAGCTGAATGGATAGAGTTAGGGTTTTTAAAAAGTCAGTCATGGTCCTTTTAAAGATACATTTATTCTGGAAGCTATTCCCCAAGTCAGTTAACAGAGGAGAAAACCAGGTTAGAGAGGCAGGGCCTTGTAGGAAATGAAGTCACGGCTCGGTGCTGAAGGCTGGCTGACCACTGGCCCAGCACACCGTGTCTTTAGCAAAGCAGTGGCCTAGATTTTCCATGTAGCTGGGTGGCGCTGGGAAGATAAAGATTGCAAACATGGCCACTGTCCAACACAGCTTCCTAAGAAAGAGCCTACCTTCCCCTCCCCACGATGTTTATTTAGACTCCCCTTAATTAGTGCATTTCAGCATGGAAGCATAATCCAATCTGAAAGAAAATTTCCCAGGAGAGCCATCTGTCAGAATTAGACTACACTAAGCTACTGGACAGTAAGGCTGCATTGTAAATACCACAGACTGCTTCGATTCTCAAAAGGCTCAAAACTCATTTTCCAAGCAAGCAAATGCCAATCCATGGGACGAGGCTTTCTGTCAGGAAACCAGCTCGCTATTTTGGACAGTAATGTTTCCACAGGTAGAAGATCATTAAAAGCAATCTCGGGGGACATTCTACCTGACTAGTCTCACCTTTCTTCAGAGATGAAATTGCTGTCCTTGACAACTCTATTAAGTTCTTTTTCAATTGTTCCAGGTTTGTAGAATTTTTTTTTCATCTAGCTCCAGTTGTCCCCTTGTATTCAGCCATGGAATAATATAACTGTATAAGGGGTGACCAGAGTAGAGACCACCTGAGCTCCCTGCAAAGCCAACCTTCCTCGCAGGAGCACCCAGCTTGCCATGCAGACACCCGCCTTCGATACCCATGCCGAGGCAGCAGGCAGACTCTCCCCTAAGAAAGGAGTATGTGGGGATGGAGGTGGGGGGGAGAGGCTCCCTTCTCTCTTCTCCATTATTTCCCTACATCTCAGGAGCCACAGGAATCAGGTCCTTCCTGTGTCCCCATCACCCTCCATCACCCCTTTTCTGTTGTTTTGTTCTATCACACTGTAGGGGACCCCATTTTGCCCTGGCTATATACCCTTTGACCAGGCCAGTGTACTGCTGCTATGAGTGTCAGCTGCTAACAGCTCACAGTGCCATCCTTCTTGGGACAGTGTCCTTGAGCTGATAGGAGCCACCTTGAAAATGACAAGCAAGTTATACTCTCTCCTCTCCTTGGGGTGGCCCACAGCCAATAAAAGATTAGCACAGGGTAAAAAGGCAGCCCATCTCTGTGGTGCTCTTTGGGCCCCAGAGCTCCCTGTGGGACTAGGCTCAGGAAAGGCTGCAGCTGACTCCCCAACCCCCTTCTTTGCCTGGCTCTTCCCCTAACCCATCTACTTCCCTCACCTCCTTATGGGTTTCACTTGAGAGAAGGCTCTCAGTAAGTCACCTGTGCAAGCATCCCTCTCAGCCTCTGCTTCCAGGTATTCTAATAAGATATTAGTGCTATTTTCATTTCATTCATTCATTCATTCATTCACTCAAGAACAGTTTTACTGTCCGCCTCTTAGGTTAAGTACTGAGAATACAGTCACAGATTTTGTCTTCAAGGAGCAACTAGTCTAGTAGGGTAAGCAGAGACACGTAGATATTTTGATTTTTATTTGTCTTTCAGACAGGGTCTTGCTCTGTTGCACCGGCTAGAGTGCAGTGACATCATCATAACTCACAGCAACATCAGACTCCTGGGCTCACATGATCTTCCTGCCTCAGACTCTCAAGTACCTGGGGCTACAGGCATGCACCACCACATCCAGCTAATTTTTCTCTTTCTCATAGAGATGAGGTCTCACTATATCGCTCAGGCTGGTCTGAAATGCTTGGTCTCAACTGATCCTCCCACCTTGGCCTTCTGAAGTGCTAGGATTATAGGCGTGAGCCACCGTGCCCAGATGATACTTATAAGCTAATGTGATGGCTGTGGTGAAGAGGTACACATAGGATGCTGGAAGAGCCCACAAGGAGCACCTACTGTGTTCTTGGTGGATATAGCGAGGGCTTGCTTAATGAGGTGACGTCTAAGCCTAGGACTTCTAAGATGACTAACATTAAGTTAAACAAAGAAGATAAGTGGAAAAGAAAGGTCGTTACAGAGAATGTGTGCGTATAAAACAAACACATGAGATTGCATACAATCGATACAATTAAAGAGAATTAGCTGAAACCACAGAAGGGAACTGGTTGTCTAAAACCTGTGGCAGACATTGACATTAGATCCTGGTCTCATTTGCTGAACCTTCATATTGCTTCTCCACCATTCATAACACAGCCCACTAGTCAGCTATCACTAGTCTATTGGAGTTGGCCCTCGGGATGAAAAATCTTTGCCATCCCTTATAAACATATAAAAACATACATTTTTATATGTTTTAACTGCACATATCCAAATCTACAAACTTACCTGCATTTGTTCCCATCTTTTTATTATTAATAATTCTTATCACCAAGAAAATATTGTCCCTTTGTTTATCTAAAGCCAGCCCCTCTACCTGTGATTTAGATCTTATATCCTACCTTTGCAGGGAACTTGCTCTATTGATTATTCCCACCTATCTGGTATCTTCCTCTCTCTCCCCCTACATATATATATATCTATATAACACATATATCTATATAATACATATATATGCTATATAGATATAGATTCTATATATTCCTATATCTTCAAACTCTACTAACCATTTTTATTATATTTTTTCTCATTTATATAATAATGAAGTGCTTATTTTCTCCCTCAAAACATGATTTTTAAATTATTATTAATTTATTTTTACTTTACATACAGTAAAATCCACTGTTTTGGCATATAGTTCTCTGAGTTTTGGCAAATGCATAGAGTCATGCACTCACCACTACAATCCCAACAGAGAACAGTTCCATCACTCCCCCGCCCCCAAATTCCCTCATGTTGCCCCTTTGTAATCAATCCATCTCCCTGTTCCCAACTCTTGGCAACCATTGATGCATTCTCTGTTCCCATAATTTCGCCTTTTAATAACATACAGAAACATATATAAACAGAAACATACAGTGTGCAGCCCTTTCAGTCTTGCTTTTTATTCACTTAGCATTATGCATCCAAGATTCCTCCATGCCACTGCGTGTATATTATGCACACGTTGCGTGCTCCTTTCATTGCTGAATGGTATTCCATTGTGGGACTGTTACAGTTTATCCTTTTGCCCATTGGAGGACATTTAGGTATTTCCAGCTTTTGGGCAATTATGAATAAAGCTGCGATAAACATTGATATACAGGTTAATAGAGAAAAATTTTACAAATGTTTTTATTTCTCTTATAAATTTACTCTTTTTCAAATCCCATCTAAAATAATGAAAACATGGGCACATTTTACAGGAGAAAATATCAGTATCCCTGCTATTTTCTTTGAGCTGTGGAATCACCTCCACATATGTTTGCAGGAATCTCGATGGAGCCGGCTTGCTGCCTCGGTTTTGTGTCCTGTCTTCCCTCTCATGCAGTGTGTCTGGATGAGATGCCGGAGTTCACACGCAGACTCAAAGTTTCCCAGGCATCTCCCTCCGTGCCGCTGGGGAAACCGCCATAGACTACCTAACTCGACTTACATTTCCCACCCCTTCATCTGGCCACATTCCGGCATAGAGGCTGGAAAAGCTAAATATGTGCTTTCATTACCTTTCTTGAATGTGAGGATCGTTCTGTAACTCAGCTTGGGCCAATGAGACATAAGCGAAGACATCAGTGTGACTTTTAGGAAAGCTTTCCCTTTCTGATGGAAAGGAGTCCCAGAAGTATCTAGCATGCCCCTTTTCTTGCCACTGTCCTTTTGTCTCAAACATAAAAGATGTCTAGAATCATATATTCTGTAATTATCTATCGAAAATATTATGTAAGTGGATAGACAACTTTAAAGAAACAAAGAAAGATACCAAAAATGTGAAAATGGATCAAGTGATTATACAAATGAACAAGTTTTAAGAGTCAAATAAAGCAGGAACGAAATTTACATTAATTTAAATGAGACACTCAATGAGCTTATTAAAAAACTAGTTAGAAACCACTAACGAGACTGAAAAGCAAACCTAAAGAAATTACCCAGGATGCACCATCAATAGGAAGAAGCAAAGAAACAAACATGGAAAAGAGAGTAAGTGGGTCTAAAAATATCTGAAGAGATTTCCAGGAGGAAAAGATAGAAAGCATTAGGGACAGACAATATTCACAGAGGTTATGACTGGAAATTTTCAGAATTGAAAAGACACTCACCCTCAGATTCAGGACACCCTATGAATCCTAAGCAAGATAAACAATAATTTTTTAAAGCTCCATGCCAGTCATATTATCATCAAATTTCAGGCAAAGAAAATTTTTGAAATATGGCACAGAGGGGAGAAAAGGGTGTTACCATTAGCAGCTGATTTCTCAAAGCCAAGAATTTGAAAGCAAGAAGCTAACAAAATAGGCGCTGAGGAAAAAAAAATTATCCACACAAGATTTGTATCCTCATGTTTTTCAATTATAAATGTGAAAAGATATTTTCAGACAAATAAAAACAAAGACAGCTAACATCAAGGCCCTCAACTGAAGGAATTTGTCAAGAATGTTCTAAACATGAAAAATAATCTAGAAGGGAAGCCTGAAGGAACGGTAAAAATAGAAAAGTGAAAATATGTGGTAACTTTAAATAATCGTTGACCATATAAAATATTAATTATAATGTCCAATTGAGGAGTGTAAAAAAACAAGGCAAGATGAAAGTAAAATATTAGAAAATTATAATATCTTATCTGGAATGTGGTGATTGAAGTCAAAGGTTCTAAGGTAAAAGTATAGTTTTGGAGGAGGTTTGATATACTGATTAACTTTTTACTTTATTAAATCAATCATGCATATTACAATTTCTAGGAAACTACTCAACAAATAGAAACAGAGGGTACAACTTGTAAGCTGATGAAAGAGAAAACATAGACTAAGATGGGCTCAAATACTTCTGGTGGGATTGTAAATTGGTTAAACTACACAGACACAAACTTTTCTTCAACCTGGCAACTCCATTCCTAGCTATATACCCTAGAGAAATTCTTGCACATATTTACCTGGTAATTTTTTTTTTTTTTTTTTGAGACAGAGTCTTACTCTGTTGCCCAGGCTAGAGTGCCATGGCGTCAACCTAGCTCACAGCAACCTCCAACTCCTGGGCTCAAGCAATCCTTCTGCCTCAGCCTCCCGAGTAGCTGGGGCTATAGGTATGTACCACCATGCTTGGCTAATTTTTTCTATATATTTTTAGTTGGCCAATTAATTTCTTTCTATTTTTAGTAGAGATGGGGTCTCACTCTTGCTCAGGCTGGTTTCGAACTCCTGACCTTGAGCGATCCACCCGCCTTGGCCTCCCAGAGTGCTAGGATTACAGGCGTGAGCCACCGCGCCCGGCCTATAGCAGAATTTAAAAGGATAAAAATGTTACGGGATTCCATTATTAACAGAGGCGTAACGTGGCCACCAGCTGAGCCAAGGGTTCCACCAAAGTTGCATGGAAAAGAACCATGAAAGGTGGGCCAAATGGAAGCCTTCCAGCGATGCAGGCAGAGCCACATGGCCCGCAGGCAGCTCAAGTGTGGGAGAATGAAGCTGTGTCTACAGAATGACCAGGTCTCACTGAGGACACCTGAAACTGGTACAGCAGACACCAAAGCTCTGATCGAGGTGTTAGAGGAATCGAGTAGGTCAAGCGTGAGGTGATGCAGCCCCATGATGGGAATGTAGGACCCTGCCCAGAAAACTGGGGGCCCCTCTGCTCCCATGAGCAGGAGGCTCACATGCCACATACTTGCAATTGTTGACCATGAGTCAGAGTCGTTGAAGATGAAAAGTGTATATAGTTTGAAACCAGAAATAAATTCGACACAACTGCTAGCAAAACACTGAATTTCTGTAGCTGCCAGATTTAAGGCACAGAAGCCGGCAATGAAGAATGCAAAGGGGACACACAGTGTCACTATAACTGAGCATGAGCGTGTTAACCTAGCCATGCATTGCATAATTCACCCAAGTGAGAGATTAATAAGTGGAAGCGGGTCTTTTAAGTGCATTACCGAAAACAAATTGTCATGGTCTGATTTGTGTCACCCCTAAAATTCATATGTTAAAGCCCTAACCCCCAATGCAACTGTATTTGGAGATAGGGCCTCTCAAGAAGTAACTATGGTGAAATGAAGTCACTAGGGTGAGCCCTAACCCAATCTGACTGGTCCTTATAAGAAGAGAGGATTAGGACACAGACATGAGCGTACGCAGAGGAAAGACATTGTGAGAACACGAGGAGAAGACGGCTGTTTACAAGCCACAGAGAGAGGCCTCAGAAGACACCAACCCTGCCCACACCTTCGTCTTGGACTTCCAGCCTCCAGAACTGTAAGAAAGTAAATTTCTGTTGTTTCAGCCATCCAGTCTGTGGCATCTTGTCATGGCAGTCCAAGCAGACTAACGCACAAATCAAAACTACTTTTTGATTTTTTCCACTTGGTTGCAAACTTTTCCAAGTTTTTCCACTTGGTTGCAAACTGTTGCAAAGTGTCCAGGTTTTGTGTCTCCCCCAGCCTGCTAGTGCTCAGAGGACACTCAGCCCACATCATCCCAGCCAACATGTGAAGTTTGAGTTCACAAAATGCTGTCTTCCCAGTGGAATCCTGAATGATAAGGAAAATGGTATAGAGACGAGGCTTGAACACCAACAACACAGGAGCACGCAGATGCGAGCACACAGCACACAGCCAGCTGGGAATAGTGATGGGAAGAAGCACCCGAAGCCTTGCTGAGCACCGTGACAAAGCCATGCTGTGGGGAAGACAAAAAGAAAGACCCCAGGCAGGTACTTCGGAATCATATTAAGACTGTAATATGTGGCAAAGAAAGAATATTCCAAATGGATCTGGCTCTTTAAAACAAGGGAATTTTCTTGCCCTTTGGAACCAGCAAAATTCACTGCTCATTGAACTGTCTGTCTGGAATCTCACACATTCGCACATCAAATTTGCTAATGAAGGACTAAGTCGATAATTCAAACAAACCCCGTGATTTGAAAGTCACGGTTTTTCTGCTTAATGTTTGATTTTCAGGCTCTTCTCTTGGAATAGGGCCCACAGTGCGTTCTATGGGTGCTTAATAGAGTGACAAATTCCATGTAAGAGATTTTAGATTTAGAGTCTGTCAGGTGGAATGAGCTGGGTGGGGGCCTGGCTGGGTCAAAGGTGAAGAAGCAGTGAGGCTCTTTTCACCATGGCTTCTGACCAGGCTCCTTTGGTCATCCCCTCAAAGGGTAATCCCCTCAGAGGAACTCAGCCTTTGCACGCACTGACCACCCCCCGCCTTCCTCCCATCCGGACCACCATTGCACATCCAAATCCACCTGCCTCTCAACGCCTTGTCCAAACACCGCCTCCTTCACCAGCGCCCATGACAAATCCAGGCAAGTCCCCGTCCCCTCCCTGAACTCCAGATCCCTCCACCTGGGCCCTCTTCAGCACTTACCCTTCCTCCTTTATACCCCCACTGCTTTGGTCTTACTTCTCCGAGCCTCTATGTTCTTTCCCCTGAGATGTCTTCCTAGTTTACTGTGGTGTCCCCATCAGTACCTATCTTACGGTGATGAATTACAGATCTGTGATTTTTTTTCACTTTATCTGAATCTCATTACTTTCCCATCACAATGCAGAAATATGTCTAGTCATATATTCCAAAGTACACTGCCTCTTGTGTTCTTTATAATGTACAATGAGTATCATGTCTGCCCTTCCAAGTACTGTGCCTTCATGAAAGAGGAGTTAAAGTTTCCTGCACAAAATATCTGCACACGAGGGCACACGAGAGCATGCCCACATGTAAATGTGAACATACATAAATGTGTGCGTGAGATGAGGCCATAAGATGAACAGACACTACCTGACTTTCCTTGGGAGATGATCAAGCACACAGCCCTGGTCTACGAAGTGATCTTCCTCAGAGGCTCTTTGTCTCGTGCATGAACATGAAGCAGCAAAACCTGTGACTTCCAAACCACAGGGCTTGTTTGAATTATCTACTTATTCCTTTATTAACAACTTCAATGTGCAAATTTGTGAGATTCCAGGACATACGTTCCAGGGTGAAATGGATTTCTCTGATTCTAAATAACAAATTCCTTGTTTTAAAAGAGGCAGATTCAGTTGGAATATTCTTTATTAATTGTACATTACCTAATACTACCTGGGATTGTAGCTGTTGACCAGCAGTGGCAAGCTGTCCATCACAGTGAAAGAGCCTGCATTGCCCACTGTGTCCCCACGGCTGCCAGAGCTGTGGGCCCTAGTCACCTCCATGGGCTCCGTGGGGACAGCCTGGCAGAGCAGCTGGCTGGGCTGCAGCAGTCGGCAAGAGCCCTCCTGGCACGCAGGTGTCTGCATATGTTATTGGTGGCTGCTTAGCCAACATCTACTTGGTGGAGTCTCCTAAAGGTGCTTCTACAGTTCCGTAACACTCTCAATGCTGGGGAGAGAGAAACTATTTCCACGCCGTGCCCACCCTCACACACGTCACGTTCTCCTGGCCCATCTGCACAGCCGGGGGCCCAGGTGTTGCCATTTGTTCTGAGTTCTCAAAATATCAGTGTGACATGGGAGGCCTGGAGTTTCATAATGCGGCCAGTTCCATCCTGCCACGTCTGTCTTGATTATGGCTCTCATGTGTCCATCCCATTCCTTCCAGGCCAGGCCGAGCTCCTGTGCTGAGGGTGACTTCTAAGAGGGCTACAGGTCTTCAGTGGGTCTTCACTGCAGTTCTTCCCACAAAGTCATTCTAATGCTGTGCATTCATCATTCTACCCCCTGCTCAGAAACCTCTAAGCAACATAGACACACACACACACACACACACACACACACACGCTGCCTGCAGGTGAAAGACCCACATGGTGATCTGGCAGTTGGGGCTGCCAGTCCACACACGGCCCCAACTCCTCCTCCACCGCTGCCTGCAAAGCTAGAGAGCCCTGGATGTGCCAGGGCCACTGCACTCTGCCTCCGACCATGCCCCCCCTCCCAGAGGGAATCCTTTTCCCACTTTAAATTTCAGTTTCAATCCGGACGTCACTTATCTTTTCCCCATATTAATTTAATTTATTCCTTCTAATTTTCTATAAGATTCCTATGTTTTGTCCTAAATTGTGTTCTTAGGGACACAACTGTGGTCCTGTGAAATTCTCCAAGAGAAAAAAGTGGAGGGTTTCACCATCATCTACATTTGGCATGTACTGCAAATTCTATACCATTTTGCATATTTGGATATTTACAATGCATGGCCCAAGGCTCTGAGAAGTCTACAGTTAAAAAAATGTTTCTCTTGGATTATCCTGGGTTTTCCCATTCTATACTCGACTGCAGACCCTTTGGGGGCATAGCATTCATTGCGGCCACACCACACACTGGCACTCCCTCGCCTCCCCCAGTGCTGTCTTTGCAGGCATCCCCACGCTGTGAACAACTGAGCCACAGGTCGTCTCAACATAAAAACAGCAGAAAGGAAGTTGTATCGAAGTTTTTGCTTCCTATGGGGCAACTACAGCTGGGTGTGCTGCATGTTCCATTTCAAAAGCCATCACATTGGTTGAGCTACCAGATTCTGCAACCGCTGACCTTAGTGAGCTTACTTTGGCTGGAGCCAGATCCATGCAATCCAGGACTCATCTGGGAGCCACAGGTTTAGGAGAGTTTGGGTGGGAACATGGGTGGGTGTCATGGCCCCCTGGTGCTTTCTTTACAACTGGACAGCAAGTTTCCCCCTTAAGTGGATGCTCATTTGCATTGCTGGCCTGAGCCTAATGTCCCCATGGTAACAGAAATACACCTCCAACTGGTGCTCGCTCAGTCTGTAAACGCTGAGATCAGGCCCTGTATAGGGAGGACCCTAAAGTGGCAGGACATGGGTGGTGAGAGAAAAATCCTAGACAGAAAACTTGGTTCCTCAATCGTAAGGAATCCCAGTGATGGGTGGGTAAATTGGAAAGGTTGCCCCAAAGCTCCATTCCATGGAGCATGTCTTAGCCTGGGACAGAGAGTTCTCCTCTAGCTAGTCCTTCAGGGCCCCTGGATTCTTAGTTCTGGGAACCAGGTGGGATGACTGCATATTTTAGGTTTGAGCCATCAGTCCAGTGGAGCACCCAGGCCTCCTGCTGGCAGCCCAGTTTCTCTGTGGATCCTTCCAGCACATAGAACACAGCCCAGCCCAGCAAGCCATGGGGCTGGAGGCTCTTCCATGGGAGAATAATCCACTGCAAATTCTGTCCCTGCACCTTCATTTCTGTAAGTTGCTTTTAAGCCACATTTCACAAATCAGCATCTGTTGTTACATAAAGCAGTGGCGGGGAGTCCAAGTTACGAAAGGCAACTACATGTCATCTGGCGCAGGCCCCACCTTCTGGCATGGAGCCCTCCCCTGGAGGACCGGAGCATCCTCTGGGTTTAGCAGGAAAGGTGATAAAACCCACCAATATCAAGACCCAGGTGAGCTCTAGTGCAAGATGGACATGTGCGGCCTCTTGCTCAAACACGATTAAGAATTTCAACATGGTGACAAGGCACACCCTTCTGAGAGGTGGGGAGCAGCCTATGGCACTGCACAGAGCACAGGCCTACGAGGCTGGCACAGCCAGTGTCTGCCATGGGCCCAGAGGGAGAGTGCTGGGGACTTCGTGGTCTTGCTCTGAGGTCCTCAAGGTGACAAGACAGAAGTACAGCGTGCTGGAAAGGCTTCCTTGGAGAGGGTCTCTCAGCCTGGCCTTGCAGTGAGTGCTCTGCCCAGATTCCCACCCTCGTGGAGTCCAGCAGACGTGGCAGCCTCTAACTGTTGGATTTGACTTGATCTCCCCACTGGGGGTGGTCGGTCTCCTTCTTGCCAGTTGCGTCTATTCCTACTGATGAGGTTATTTCCATTGACTGTTTATTTTTGACCCCAGGAAAATCAGGCCTATTTTCTACTTGGGTTGCCTGTCCACATTTCACAGTTGAGGTCAAATTTTCTCCCTGGGGCCCTGCCGGGCCTGGCCTGCGTCCAGCACTGGGCGTCAGCTTCTCCTGAGCTGAAGGCCACCTGGATCCTTTTACGCTGAGGCTCTCCTGAGCTCATGCCTGAAACCTTCCCTGCTCTGCTCTGGCTCCAGTGTTCTCCCCTGTGTTCACTGTCTCTTTGCCCCATTATCCACCCAACCCCTTCCTGTTTCTATCCCATACTCTCTAGAAGCTCTGGGCGCCATCCCTCCATCCTTTTGGTCACAAGGGAGTCTCAAAGGCAGAGGTGTCCGTGGCGGCTCTACTCCATCCCGCGTCCCAACTGAAATGTGCCCATTTCACCCCTCCCCCAACGCATACAACTTATAGACTTAGAATATCATAACTTCAGCAGGAAAAGGTGGGCTACTTAGTAAATAGGGAAAATTTGCTGTCCATTTAGAGAAAAATTAGACCTCCTTCCTTATTTCAAATTATAAACAAAAATAAATTCTAATGGATTTGATATTTTAAATTTCAAAAATGAAGCTATAATGTATCAGAAGGAAAAAAGTGAGAATCTTTTTTTATTCTAAGGGTAGGAACAGGTTTTCTAAGCAAGACAAAACATGGGTATTAAAAGGAAAATAGTAATTGCTTAAAAATTAAATATTTCTGTAACACAAAAGACAGTGAACAAAGTAAAAAGACAAGCTGGGAGAAAATAATTGCAGCATATATACCAAAGTTTAGATCCAGGATAGCAGAAGAGCCCCTACAGAAGAACAAGAAAAAGGGAAGGAGGAAGGGAGAGAGGGAGGAAGGAGGAAGGGAAAAAGTGGGCAAGGAATCTGAGCAGCAATTTGCAAAAGAGCAGTTAGTAGGCTGTAGGCCTTTTCCTTTAGACCAACTCTCCCGAGAACAATCTGCTAGCTTGTGTATATATGTGTATGTGTGTATATATATATATTTCCAAATTATTATTTCCGAATGCTGAGTCTAAACCCTTACTTTTTTCTTTCAGTGCATAGCTTAAATTTTATTGGCTCTTTGGCATAAAACTCTTTAGCAGAGAGGGCACATTTAAAGTATACCCCCTAAAGGCAGAGTTCTTCTGAAAAGAGACCAGCAGGGCATGACTTGCAAAGTAAGGTGGCTACAAAAATCATCCCGCATAATATTATGCTAAGTAACACTGTATGCTTATTGTGTTATCCCAACAAATATGTTATTCTAAATGTTAAAGGAGATTAATTACGTGAGAGATTACTCATGCAATTATCAAGTGTTCACAGAGCACGAGGCTGGAAGGAAACATGCCTGACTGGGAGCAGCAGGTAGCTCTAGCGGTAGGAATGTGGGTGTTATTTTCTTCCTTGTCTTTTCTTCCACATCCCTGCACCTGGCGTCATGACGGGTGCTGCCACCCAGAGGCCAGCAGAGCCCCTTCTCCGTCCTGGTGCTGCAACCCTCGGGGACACCTCTGTCCTCAGGCCGTCTTTCACCTGGCGCCTTAATATTTTCTTCAGATATTACCTTAAAGTAACAAGCCACTCCCATCCTGCGGGTGAAAATTGCTTGTTTTTGTCATTTCCAAAGTATTGTTTACATGGTTTCTGGTTGCTTCAAACAATGCCCTCAATTTTACAATAAGAGGATTATTTAAAAATTTAAAAGCTGGCACTTATAGCAAACTGTGGTGACCTGGGGACCCCGTGGTAGATGCATCCCCTGTCCGGCCATGGGGTGTCCTGGCCAGAGTCCGAGCTGCCTGGTCAGGTTTCTGAGATGGGCAGGGACCGTGGACCTCCCCCGTGGCCCGCCCAGCACGGGGCGCAAGCAGCTGGGGCACCGTGTGTGGGCACCCACCCTGCAGGTCGCCTCCAGATCTGAGTCCTCTCTCCTCCGCCTCTGACTTTGAAGTCAAAGTTTCACTCTCTTGACAAATACTCGTTGCTTAAGGCTACCCTTGCTACTAAAATAACTTTCCATGAAATACTCTGAAAGAAGCTTCTTGACTGTAAACGCTACTATGTTATAAGAAATGCCGTGTTTGTGTGCGGTTATGTCTTGTGTAACTGACTCCACTGGGTTTTCGAGGTGAAAATTGCTCGTTTTTGTCATTTCCAAAACCTGACGTCTTTCACTATAATGTGGCAACTTCTCAGTTCTTTAAACTATTTTTTTCTTGAATTTCTCATGAATTGATGGTTCCTGTTTTTCTGAGCTGTTTGTTGAACCCATGCTGCTTCTGCTAGGCTCACAGTTACCCTTATTCAACAACCAGGAAGCAAGGCAAATAGTTCCTGCAAAAAATGTGACTTTGCAGCCACTTGGGAGCTTCCGTGTCCTCTCTCTGCAAATTGCAGTTTGGGGTGATGCATATGAACCTCAGAGGGAAGAAAAGAAGCAGGAAAATGGCAATGTGGGTGAAAGTTCCTCCTGTCGGGCGAGGTTCTCAGAGTGAGGTTAGACTGTGCTGTCCTGTACACGTGGGGACCATGGCTCAGCCCCCAGCCCTGGGCGTGGGAGTCCCAGACAGTCCCTGCACAGGGACACTCTGTAGCCCACCAGAGCATGGATCACATCACATATAAAGATGAAACAACTCTTCCCTCTTTTTTTTTTTTTAGCAACTGCAAAGACTAGATTTTGTTTTTTAATCTCCAATTTTCTGCAACTCAGGAAAAGTTAAAACAAAGTGAGAACAACGTCTTCACTTAAATAAAAAATGACTTTCTGCTTACAGGTTGATCGATCATCCATTACAGCAGATGTCTCTTGAGTAGCTAATCTACACTGAGCTGACCTGGGACTCGGGGACCTGCTCCGAGGAGCCTCCTTCGACATCTGCAAGGATGCGCACTGTGCTGGTCTGTCCGGGCTTCCAGGATAAAGCCCCACGAACAAAGTGGCTTCCACAACAGGAATGTATTGGCTCAGGGTTCTGCAGGCTAGAGTTCTGAGATCAAAGCATCTGCGGGGCCACATGTCCTCCACAGGGAAGGATCTGTTCCAAGCCTCTCTCCCAGCTTCTGGTAGGTCCTTGGCTTGTGGCTGCTTAACTCCAGCCTTCACATGGCCCACTCCCTGCATGTGTGTCTGTCACTAAATTCCCCCTTTTTATAAGAATGCCAGTCATATTGGATCAGGGACCCACCCTATTCCATTATGACCTCATCTGAGCTAATTACATCTGCAATGACCCTATTTCCAAATAAGGTCACAGTCTAAGCTGCTGGGGGCCAGGACTTCAACATGTGAATTTGGAGAGACACAAGTTAACCCATAACACACCCAGGGGCCCTAGAGGATGATTCACACATGTCTGGACTCCCACTCACTTTCTTTGTCGTTTCCTCTACCAGTCCTCTGTCCCCAAGCGCGTTCCCCCTGAAAGCAAGCTGCCTTCCCACTAGGCGCAGGCCCTTTGCTTTCTTTCCACCGGCGTCCATGCTATGCTCAGAAGGAGTCAAATTAAAGGTTGCTGAAAGCCAGGAGCTCGAGATCCTGCTGCTGCCAAGATAGCGCTCCTCAAGAAGCGCACCTCCGAGAAGATGTCCAGCCACCGTGGGCTTCCTGGCTCTGCGCTTTTGGACTAACCCCATGGGTGCTCTGCAGGTAACTCCAGGAAGTCCCATGGCCCCGGGGGCGGCTCCTGTGGGGGCAGCTGTCCATGCACTCCCGTAGGGGTGCTGTATGCTCTGTCCCCGCTGGGGCAGGCAGGGCAGCGGATGGCCTAGTGACTGCCTTGGCTGGAACTCTGGCTCCCCCACTTGTTAGCTGGGTGGCTTCAGGCTCTGCTTCCTGCCTAAGAAATGGGGATAATCACTTAGGGTTATTAAGGGAGTTAAAGTGTGTAAAATACTTAACACAGTACCTGGCCCGGAGGAAGGTCTTGTGAAAAATCAGACTCGGATACCTGTGGCGCCACAGAGAGCACTTGCTTTCACTAGGCTTGTTTTAAAAAATTCTTGACTTGAAAGAGTCTTTGGAAAAAATAAAAAATGAAAAAACTAAGTTAAAAAATTCTGAGATTAATTCTTTTGAAGACCCAGTCTCCGTTTCTTCATCCCTCTGTTTTGTAAATACAATGTGGTGTCAAGGTTACCCTTATGAAGCCCACAGTGTCCAAATCACTGCTCTCATTTCTGGCTGTCAGATTGTCACCCTGGAGAACAGAATCCTAGCTCCCCGGGAGCTCATCTAGGAACCACTGCTGACCCTGGAGCTGCTCCGGAGAGAGGAGACCACACACAGTGCCTTCCCTGTGTGCAGGGGCCTGCCCCTCCTTCCATCCATTAAACAAATTACAAAAGTTTAAAATTTTAAAAAAAAAGTTTAACATTAGAAAACCATTGTGATAGCTTTTGTGGAAAATAAGGGAGAAAAGAAAAAGGCCCGTTCCTCTTTGCTCACAATGTATTTGCACAAAGAAACTCTGCAGGGATATATAAGAAGCTAAGAAAAGGGTTATGGAGGGACTGGATGGAAGACTGGGGTGGGCGTGTGCTTTTCAGCAGACACGTCATTATGGAGCTTTATTTGTGAACCTTATTCAGAAACACGAAAGCTGAATATTTCCTTCCCTCATTCACCGCATTTGCAGGTTAAAAGAGACATTCTGGATGCTCATCTCAAGAGATGCTGAAAAGCATCAGCTGAAGGAGGTCAGCAGCACCTGCCGGGAGAGCCCCTTGCCAGGCAAGTAGCTGGCGGTGCTCCCAGGGCTCCTCGCAGAGCTTCTGGGGGAACTCCGTGAGGCCATGGGAGAACTGCTCGGGCAGGGATTACAATGAAAGGTGTCTTCCCCTGGAAATAACTCCTTTGCAGGATCTCGATCTGCATGTGGTCTTGGCAAACAGGATCCAGCAAAGTTGGATGTGTGCAGCCCAATGGAGAATTGTGCTGCCTTGGGTGGAGCTGGGAATTCCAGCTCTACCTCAGGCTGTGTACCCTCAAACCCTCAAGAGCCTCAATTTGCTCATCTGCAACATGGGTCAATAGTGCCAAACCCCCATGGAATGGACATGGAGGTCAAACAAGTTAATGGACACATACCCCTGGCCCACCGAAGGCACCCCATAAATATAGCTCCTCCAGCCCCTTTCACTGCTGCCAGGAGGCCCTTTCAAATTTGAGTTGATTCACTACATACGGTGTAAGCAGTGAGGCTGATCTCTCCTAAGTTCTGGGTGAGATATAAAGTAAAACCTCAAATATGAGAACAAAAAGGTTCCACTTTTCCACCAGTAGAGAACTGAGAAATTGGAATGATCTTTTGAATCAGTTTGCTCAGGTCACTCTGAGACTATTTTCTGAAATATGAAGAATAATTTCTGTTTCAATAAGATGTCCATTGCCTGCCACTGACTTTTAATTTTCACAGAGAATGGTAGAAAACAGAGTTAGAAGATTCTAGTAATTTTGGCAAAAGCCTTACAAAATGCAGGGGAGGGGACGCGCTGAGTGGAGAGGGGCTGCGTTACATGAAAGGCTGCGCGAAGACTGGGGACGCGGCGTTTGTCCCCCTTTCCAGCGGCTGTTCTTGTTCTGTCCAAGAGTCCCCTGTGACGAACCCAGGAGGTGAACACAGCAGAGGACGCAGGCTTTGGACAGGCGAGGCAGTGCTGGGGACGAGTCATCTCCCTACCGGAAACTCTGGTTTGCAGTCACCTCTGCTGCTGCTGGGTGGCAGTCTGCACTCACTCTCTGCCTCCCCTCTCCCCTCCACAGGCTTCTGGGGACTTCAAAGCCACAGCCGCTTGGGGACGAGATGAGCCACGTGTATGTCAGCCGTGGCTCAGCAGTGCCAGCTTGAAAGGCTCGTCTGAATGGAACCAAGTACATCCACCCCACAAATTGAGGACAGGACTAGGTATAAACAACTAAAATAACAATCCTGACAAGCAGGCATTCCAACGCTCTGGATGTGGAAGGTAACCTGCTGCTAGTATCTGATTAGCAGCTGCCCTGGAGTGAGCTGGCCTTGCCAGAAGCTCCCTGTGCTTGAGGATGGAGGGAACGGAGAACAGCAGAGGAAGACAAGTACCCGTCAGAAGAAGGCCCACAGAGTGTCTAAACCATCCCTACCTGCTCCCGTTGTCCCTGGGTTCACGGTCACACACTTGATTGTGTGATATGTTCCACGGTCCCTCTCACCCCCATCAGTGAAACTGGTGCAGCAAGGGGAGTTGTTTGTCTTCAGTGGGGTGCCCAAGAGTGTTGGGACACTGGCAACCTTGAAGACAGTCTCTAGTGGAGTGCCACAGGTCTCTGCTCTTGGTCTGCACTGACCCAAACGATCTGGCGGGATGTAAAAGGGACACCTCTCTAACTTGTAGGTGACATGAAGTGTCCTATCTATGTTACAGAATGTGTGGGCCAAAGCTAACAGACTACACCAAGGATAATGTAAAGTTCCACTTAGGTTAAGAACATCAAAAACAAAAAAGTCACTGCCTCAAATGCAGAGCGAGGGAGATCTAGCTTTGCAGCACGCCCCCACACAGAGAGACAGGGAGGTCCGCTCGCTGCGAGGGCAGTGCTGGTCCAATGATGGGTGTGACTGCCAGAAACCTCATCCTTTAGCCAGGACGAGGGAGGTTGCTGTGCTCACCTGAAGAAGAACATTGGAAAGCTGCCGCGTCCACGAGGTGCACAAAGAATCTTTCCAGGAACCGCAAGAAGAGGGAAAAGCTTGGACACTGGTGCTGTCCGAGAGTGGGAAGGCTCTGGCATGGAAGAAGCTGGGCACATGCTTTAATTCAACAGTTTCTGGGACAGAGTAAGTGCTGGACGAATGATCGTGGACGTGTTGAGTTACGACCATCGTGCTGATCGTGGCTATGATTAAGTGGCTTCAGGGGGCAGAGCTAGGTCCGAAACACGGCCGTGCCGGAACACAGGCTTGGGCTAGGTTATGGGCCATCTTTTCCGTGGGCACTTGCAGCGACAGGCTGGGCTGTCTCTGGAGGGAGGGGAAGGCTTATGTCGGGATCACACAGCCCCTGTGGGGCGTTCTAGTGGGGGGCTTCCGTGATGGGAAGTGCCCTTCGCACTCAGAATCCATGATTCAAAGTGAGAAGCGTGTAAGTAATTACAATGACTCCACGCTGGATTGCTAAGCACCTGCCATTGTGGGTCACCTCACCCAGACCTTACAGAGGATCAAAGAGGACCCCAGACTCCCTCACGGCCACACAGCTTCCAAGAGGAAGCTAGGAATTGGCCTGGGGACTGGCTCCCGGATAGACATCATGCCAGCTATTGACTTCCCCAGAGCCTTGCTGGTCCCCTCTTCATGTCCCCACACGGGTGCCACATCCATGCGGGAAAAACAAACTGACACACAGATATGCACACCTCACCTCTCTCTCTCTGCTCAGGTGTGTTCCCATCAGAGTGGCCTTCGGACCACCCACACGAGAGGCCCCGCTGGTGACAGCCCTTCTCACAGCCACAACTGCTCATCACCTGCCCCCGCAGGTCCCAATTAACATTTGTTGAAAGATGAATGAAGAGCTAAACACATAGATATTTGAATGTCTTTCCTCTAGATGTCCAGTACTCTGTAGCTAATGCTGTTCCTAGACTGAAGTGAATGAAACTCGGAGGCAGCATTGTGGAATTCCTGGGATGCCAGTTAGAGTAGCTAGATCATTGCTGGGATATGGACCTGGGGCCCAGAGAAAGGCTGCTATGGTCAGAAATAAACAGCAAAAAGCCACTAATTCCAGCAAGACTAGCTGAAACCCTTGAATACCTACTATCCAACTATACACGGCACTTTCCTAGGAATTTTTCATGCAATGACTCTTTTCATCCTCAGAACAACCCTCTGTGATAGTTATCCCCATATTCCTATTTTACAGATTAGGAAACTGAGGCCAGTAGGTGTGCAGTGAGTCGCTGGCAGAGCTGAGGCTCAGCCCACAGTGGCTGCATCACTGTGCCTCGTGGCCTTCCCGAGGACAGAGGGTCACCAAACCAGAGCAAACAGCACTGTGCCTGGGGCGGAGACAGGTGCAAAATCACAGAACTTGAGGGGTGATTCCTGGGGAGGGACGGCCCCGAGTCTGGGCCCCCCATCCCATACACGTGGAAGCGCACGGCATGTGCTGGCGACAGCTTGTGCTGTGCTGAGGAGGGGCAAGTGGAGGAGGCAGGTAGGGGCGAGCAGTGGGGCTCAGGCCTGGGGCCCCTGTCTGCTCCTCTCCCCACAGCCTGTGTGTGTCTTGTCAACTGCGCCTAAACATGGTTTAACGCTTCTCCCCCAAAAAGAGTCAAAAGACAAGCGTGGGGGATTTGCAGGATTCAGGCAGGATCCAAGCCTGAGGCTTCTTTGTGCCAATCTAGTAAGTCCCTGGAATGACTTTACACAAACAAGACCAAGGAGGTGGAGCCCCATGCGGGAAAATTCATGCGCAAATGCCACAAGCCTGGACGGGCTGGCTGTGTGCACCCCTCCCCTGAGGCCCTGGCCCAAGGGAACCCTCAGCACAACCTGCAGAGAGGCTCTTGCAAGGCCCTGAGAGCTCACTGGAGGTTTTATCCCCCAAAGATGGGGACATTGAGGTTTCCACTAGTGGCTACTCATGGCAGAGGCCAGGGACCCACATCTGACTGACTGGCCAAAGCTCCTGGCCCCAGGGGCTGTCCACTGCAGGGAGGTCACCAACCCCTCCAAGGACCCGCTGGGAGCCACCACCCAGGGGCTTGATTTGGGCCTTTCACCTTGTCAGGGTGACGGCCCATCTTTCAGAGCCACCCAGATCAGGAATCCATGCTCTACATCTGTGCTGTCCACCCTGGTAGCTATTCACCGTGTGTGGTGATGGACGTGTAAGTTCAAATGAATAGAAATTAAGTGAAATTTTCAATTCGGTTCCTAGTCCTAGCAGCCACACACTTTAATTGCTCAGTAGCCTTGTGTGGCATGTGGCCCCTGCATTGGACAGCACAGATCTAGAACGTTTCCATCGTCGTGAAGGTTCTGTTAGACATTGCTGCCCTAGGGGATTTGGGAAGCCACAGGGAGACACCGTGTGGTCCACACCCCCTCAGGTCCTCTGAGAGTTTTCTGTTTCAGCCTTCTCTCTGTCACTGCTGTTTCTTGGCCCAGGTTGGGGGAAGTCCAGCTGCAGCCAGCAGCAGGCAGGACAAGGCGTGCGGAGGGTGACCCCATAGGACACTGCTGGGCTCCATGCTCACGCCGTGGCTGAGAGAGCAGGGACACATTTCCAGTAGCAACAGCAGAGCCTACGGTCAGGGGACAGACCATCACTGGAGGTGTGGTCCTCACCTGGCTGGAGCAGGCTGGGAGCTGCTCCTGGAGCTCCCCCTACCCTAAGTCTCCAGGTGCCGAAGTGGCAATGGTAGCAGCCACCTCAGACAATGGGCATCCCGCCCCGGTTTCCTGCTACCACCTAAGCTCAAGACTGTTTGATGACACCCAGAGCCTTGGGGCATGCAAGGATGCCCAGTAATGACAGAATCTGAATCTTCCAAGAGCTAGGTGGAGAGGGTGCAGTAAGGGGAGGGTGAGCTTGGAGCAGAATTAATATAATCTAGAGAATTAGAGAATAAAGGAATGGCACATTTTTGATACCTTAACATTGTAGACTGCAATCCACACCCACTACACAAATGAATTGAGTGAGGATGGCAAATGATTGCAGGGGAATGCGGGATGATCAGATATGAATGGAGACCGGGCAGACGAGCCTGCTCTGAAATCCACGCCATCAGTTCCATAGCTACAGCGAGTGCTGAGGACGTTGTAGCTCGCAGTGACACACACAAGCCAAACCCACCCGCCCTCCCAGAGGCAAGATTTAGGGTCACATTCCCTGTGAGCGTCTGTGGAGGGTCCAGTTCAGAAGCCATCCCTGAGAGACCAGCCCGCATCCCCCATGGCAAGGCCCTTCTGCCGTTGCTCTCTGCCCTCCCTGGGCCTACTTCTGTCCTGGACACAGAGGGTAAGGAGCATGGGGCCTGTGATACTTTCAGGGGCCCGTGAAAATGTGTTAATTTTGATTTATTTTAAAATTGCAGGTAAAGCGTGAAAAAATGAAAATGAATACACCGTAATGAATCCAGCCTGGGTGACATTTATCTTTCTGCCAAGGCAATGATACTATGTCTTTTTCATGAAAAAGTGGTCCACGAAGACCAAAGCATCTGAAGTCCCTGGGAGTCAACACAAGGTCGTGAGCTCTTGTCCTCTATACCAGAGACCTGAAAAGCAGCTTCACACAGAGAGGACCCTGATGCCCTGACAAACGCTCCTAGTTGACCTACAGATTGAATTTCAGCAGTGATATTTTTTCCACCTCCCTTCTGTATCACACAGGGTAAACCCACTCCCAAAATAGTCATATCTCCAGGAAAATTACCTGATGTGACTGTCTGCCTGTTCTACCATCCTACCATCTTCTTCCTTCCTCTAAGTTGTCTTAGGGCTTCAAGAAAGCTGCTGGAGCTCCAGTCATCACCTCTACATTCCAGACAGAAGGAAAATGGGGTGGAGGGATATAGGGTTAAGCCTGTTAGCTGTCAGGCTCCTATAAAGTGCTTTCCTAGAATCCCCAGCTAAACCCTTCAGCCAATAGCTTTCATTGGCCAACCTATCTGTAAAGGAGCCAAGGAAATATCATTTTTTAATGGGGCATATTGCTAGCCCTGACAACACAGGGTTTGTTGTTGACAACACAGGAAGCAGAAGAGAATGGATAACTAGCGGTCTCTACCACAGAGTACTGAAGACAACTAGATTCATATTTTATAGCATTCTCTGTCCTGTGAGTGGACACAGGGACAAACCACTTAGCTCCTCTGTGACCAGGGTCTCTTTTGTGAAATAACCACATTGCTCTCACCAGAAATATCAAGAAGGTTACCAAAGAGATTGTGGCTTCAAGGACTTTGAACAATTTGGAGGAGAATATTCAAAAGGACAGAAACCACTTATTTGATTTTTGTATTATAATCAAATAGGATATTTTTTTCATTCAAGCATTTAGCGAGTATTTCTCATTTACCCAATAAAATAATAGGGACAGTCCAAACACCGTTCTGTTCATTGAGTGTTTACTTGGGGCCTGGCACTGTTCTGGATCCTTTGCACATGTGACCTCACTCAGTCCTTGCAGAACCACATGTGGCAGATTTTACCATTATCATCCAGTTTGCTCAGATGAGGCACTGGGAACACAGAGGAGTTAAGGACAGTGTCCAAGGTCACACTGCCGGCAAACGGAGGAGCCCAGCTTTGAACCAACAGGCTGGCTCTTTGGCCCCAGGGATGTGGGGGTGAACTGGCGGGCAAGATCCCTCCTAATTTTGTCTTTCTGGTGAAACAGATATACACCCAATTACATAAGGCTGTCATGAGTTCCCCACTCCATCATAAGGGCCCTTCCCCCACCAGGGAGGACACACCAGGAATCTCAGCTATGTCTGGGTTCCTGACTCAGCCCTTGCCTCTCTGCCAATTTTTCCAGAGTCAGGAACATACCCTTCGAGTCCCAGCGGTGCAATAAGGAAACTGCCCAGACCTGACTTCAAAATCTAGGCTACCTTCCAGCAAAGAGCGAATTGACTCTTTGCTTAGAATTTTTAGAAAAGTTTCAGCTCCAAGGACATGAGGTCCAATCACATAATTCAATCTGATCAAAAGTCAGAGAAACTGAAACTGTCACATTCCCCTGTTATCTCCCGGCAGAATCAAGACCAAAAGGACTCGTGAGGGGGTGATGGGTTTTGGGGGGAGAGTGTTTGCTGCTATTCCACCTTGGACCTAAGTCCCCTCCTGTGCTTTCCTTGCTCTGCATCATATCAGAGCCTTGGCTCACTCCTCTATCTTCCTCCTCCAGCAACTTTATAGAGAGGGTGGCCAGTGAAAGATGTTGGCTGAAAGGGTCAGCTGGGGATTCTAGGAAAGGTCTGTAACGGAGCTTAACCTTTTGCCCCTCCCCCAAACGTCCCTCCTTCCTCCTGTCTGGAATGCAGAGGTGATGCCTGGAGCTCCAGCGGCCTTCTTGAAGCCATAAAACAACTTGGAGGAAGGAAGCCAGTGCTAAGGATGGCAGAGCAGGCAGACAGATGAACTGGCTGCTTATTGACCCTTGCCCTGGAAAACCTGCTTCCTGTCTGAGAACAGGACAGCTAGGGGAGGAGAACCCTTTTTCAGGATGAGAGAAAATAAGCCTGGAACCACTGCTATTTTATAAATTTTCCTTTTATCTATTAGTAGCTGAATTAATAGAAACTCATGCATCCATCTTACACTCTGTAAATGATTTTCTCAGTGAGAACAACTAAGATAATACATTTTCTGCCATCATAAAAAATTTCCAAGATTTTTAAATTTGAAAAAGGACAGGATGGAGAGAAAGGCTAAAAGCCCCTGTAGCAGAAGCCCTCACTTGCAGGGCATCACTCCTAAAAGCAAGAGATAAGCAGGAAAACCACGATGGATAAGATCTGCCATCACCCTTAGCTTTTCTGAGGGTTATATTACACAAAATGCAATAACATCTATTTTTTTAATCAGAAGGAATCTTTTGAGAGCCAAGCATCCTTCCCACTCCTGCTTCCAGGGGGGCCCAACTTCCTTCTGATCTCTTGTTGCCTTTTCCTTGCCTGAGCTCTGTGATCTAACCAGAACCCTCTAGAATCTGCAAGGAGCCCAGTCCCTGCCCTGCAGCCCAGGGCCAAGCACAGCACTGCCCAGCACACAGCACCGTGGGCAGAGGAGTCCTCTGGATTATGGCACCAGGGGCAGTCGCAGGAAAAACTCCCCACAGATTAGCACCATCTGCAATTGACAAACATAGTGCAGACAATTCTCAGCATTCAAAGCCTAAACAAACACTTGCAATGGAGACACAGAAAGCAACCGGTGCTCCACTCTGACAGGCCAATCCCAGAGAAGGCAGAGTGATCAGAAGGACACCGTGGTACTTCTCTTGGACCTAGCAGAATGGGTGTGTGGATCTGGTTTCTGAGGCACTGCACAGTCTTGAATTTTCTTTAGAATTGGCAAGTAAAGGCCATGTTATGTTCACCTTGGTTTAAGTTTTAAGTGTATCTTATTTAATTTTTTTCAATATGAGTCATCTCCATATACTGTGATGATTTTCAAACAACCAGAATCTAGATGACTCGAAGTTGACTGTAGCTGGCTTGAGACAGGAAGTGTGAGAGCAGAATCCAGCTGCTTCCACTTCGGGGCAGGTCTGAGACCAGCGGTCCTGGGCTTCCTGGCCTGTGGCCTCAGTCTGGTTGGATTACACACAGAACCCTCCTGATCTCCTGCTTGTTCTGATTCTCCTGCCCTGAGCGAGTGCAAGGGGCTCTCCTGTCACCAATGCATTCTTTGGAGCTGTGCCAGGATTGCTAAGGAATCCTGGGCCCTTGAGTGAGTCGAGTGACCTGTCATCCTTCCAACCTTCCAGGGTGGGTACGTGTGCGGGGGCCAGGGGTGGGTGGAGATTACAGGAAATGCACTCAAAGTTACTACCATACGGTTGAGGCTGGAGGAAACCAGAGCTGTTCCAATTGTGATGATGTTGAAGACAATGATGACGATGATGACATCTAGAACCCCAGGTTTTCCTGGAGAGAACCCAGGCGGATCTCCCATTTACCTAATAAGTAAATTTCCTATGAATGCAGACATGCTATGTAACTGATGACGTAGGAAGGGTCTCATTTCGGAGGCATGAGAGTCAATTCTTTATGGATGCCTTCGGGGCAGAGGGACCCAGGTAGAGTTACCAAGGTGTCTGGTTGTATGTCTGACTAAATGAATATGTACTTAATAGTTACCGTGTCTCCTCATAACTTGTGTACTAATCATAAAATCTTCCTAAGAACTCCTAAGACTGGTGCTGTTATTATCCTAACTTCACAATGAGCAAAGTGGGACACCAAGGAATTAAGAAGCTTGCCCAACACAGGGGTGAGCTCGCCACATGGCAACTGGTGGTGGGGACACAGGACAGGTACTGCGGAAACCTCTGGGCAGGGGGTAGTGAGAGCCCAGGTCAGGGTGCTGAGGAGAGGGGTGGAGAGTGACAGCCAGGGCCAGCAAACCACAGCCCAGTCCCTAGGCCGAGGGCACCATGACAACAGGACACTGGCCAGCTTCCAAGTGTCACCAAACTGTCAGCATTTTCTTTTTGCAGTAGATGTCCTTTTACCATAGACTGCTTCCCTCTTTACCCACTGCCTGCTTCCTCATCGAGAAGCAGCCCCTCTGGGATTGGGAAAACATGACAAAGCAGCAAGTCACAGGTTAATCGATGCTTTATTTCCAGGCATGTACATGGCCTGATTTCTGGCCTTTTTAAATGACTCTTTCTCCTTTTCACAAAAGTGATAATATCAGTGCACCACAGCTTGTTTCTCACGGGTAAGAAGTGACTCGACTCCCAGCATCCACACAACTGCCCGAGTTCTACATGAAGAACACACTCAATGTCTAGGATGGAAATCAGCCACCCCAAACCACGTCCCGGCAGCACTCACAGGAGGATTGAAAGGAAAGACACAGGGTGCAGTGATAAGCCCACGTCCAGGACCAGCGCCTTTTCTGAAGTGGGGGCAAGAAAGTCAGTGTCCACAACCCTCTGCCTAGGACAGTGTGCCTTTTACAGGCTCTGGTCTCCACAAAGGTGGCATTTCTGTGAGCACTTACAAAAATTACTCACCAAGAGAGACAAACAGGGCTTGTCTCCCACCTTGGCAATGCCTGGCATCTGTCTTGACGCTGTGATTCTTAGCCTTGGAACAACCGAGGCCTGCACTGGAACCAGAGGATCTTTCTTGAAAAAGCCATGGAGCTAACTCAAGGACCACAAGCCCCAAATGCATTCGGAGGCCAGATAAATACGAGAAACCAATAGAGCTGGTATTGATGGGGTCTCCTCTACAGCCAGGCCCCATGTGCAGTGGGTCCCAGCGGCAGCCCACGGAGGCAAGTGGTGTCATGATCTGGAAGCCCGAGGCTTTGAGAGGCCGAGCCACAGGATTTGGAGCAGTCAGTCTGGCTGCTAAGCCTCCCCTCTAATCGTGCTATCCAAGCTTTGTGGCATCAGGGTGTGTCAGGGCCTGTGATCCGGAGAATGTGAACTCCACCCAGAGTTATCTAAACACAGAAAACAACCCTGGGAGGCCACACAGAGCTAATGGGAGAGGGATGCAATCAGGGCTGCACCAGGCTGCACCCCAGCTATTTCATTTATTAAAACTTTTCTCAATATGTATCTCATTTTATTTATAAGAGGAGTAAGGTTCTGGGGAGGTTCTCTTCCTTGGAATCTTGCTTTCTGGTTTTAAGCTGACTTAATCTTCCCACGTGACACGTCACACGCAGAATGCCAACTTTGAAGTTCGTGCCACAACTGACACTCCCGCCCAATCCCCCAGCGAGGGTGACGTGTAAGCAGAACATCACAGGACATTAAATGCAGCTTAGGCCCTCTGGCCCTGAATGAACACTGGAATTTTCATTTAACAGACTACATGCTCAACCTGTTCCCTAAAGGCAGAACCTAAAAGTCACCAACATCAGCCAAAGGATGGATGCCAAATGCATCGTTCCCGACGTGGAGACAGACCCTTAGCACAGGGGACTCCCAGCCGCCACCTGGAGGAGTTGGGACCTAGAGTGGGAGTCGGTCACCTACCCAGGGGAGGCATCCGAAGTTGATCTTAACCAAAGTTCAAACAGCCAAACCTTTCTAGGGGGCTGGTCAGCCACCGTGCTGTGCTCAGAGGTAGACCGAAGTTCTCTTAGAGGCTCCAATTTTAGAAATTGGGTGCTGACTCATTATTAACCCAGGAAGCCCACACACTCAAATGACTGTACTGAAAAAGCTCCCTGTCATGCCCTGCCCACTGATGTGCTGCTTTTTAAGCAAATTCAAAAAATGTTTATCATAAGGTATTTATGACATTTTAACCGTTTCATTTACAGTAACTAGAACGACATTTAAAAAAAAAGTTTCCTGTATTTTACTTGACAGTAAAACTATTCATCAGAATAGTAACAGCTCGAGAATTACCTATCAAGATCAAAGTCAGGCCTCAAGGACTCCGTGGCCCCATCCTCAACCCTCCCCAGCCCCCCAGCCCCAGTCCCCAAGTAGTTTTATTTTCTTTCTGATTCTACCGCAGTATGTGACTTTCAGCGTTAAGGAAGAGGAAAGGACATAATATAAGCTCCCGGAATGATTCGTGAGCTTTCAGAGAAGGGAGCCAAAAATTCTGCCTGTCTATTGTATTTCTTGCACTGAAACTGGGCAGCTGGGACCACGCAGCCAGAAATGGCTCAGGGGCTGCCTTTCCTCCGCCTCTGAGAAGCGGAAGCCAACCCAACCTCAGCACCCCTGGGGTAGCACAAGTGCACCCACTTCCATCTCTGAATTTCACTTTGGCTTCTTGAGAGGAGTCTCAAGCAGCTTATCTTCCAGTCAAACAGCAATGCTACCTCTTCCAAGACAACACGGGGCACAGCCAGCCTCTGCATTCTCACAACTGACGCCTGAGAAACTCCTCCTGACGGCCAGACTGAAATGCAGTCACCGTGGGGGTGGGGGCCGAGGGAGCCACTTTTCTAAAACTACAGTTTTTCCAAGTCTGAACGCAATGCAGTGTGCACTCCAGGACACAGCAGCCTTGCTTTGCCCACAGCCCAGACTCCGAGGCAAACTGCAGAAATGATCATAAAAAATGACAGAAACATACTCACCAGGGAGAAGCTGGTGGCGCCACCTTCCCAGGAACTGTGCCGTGAAGCTCTGAAGACGGGCATTGGCCCAGGCACGGCCTGCCTGGAATGTCAGTTTGAAATTTAAAAAAAGCAGTGACCATACAGTCACTTATTTCCCTCCATTCCCAGTGATGTCCGCACGATTAAGACAGAAAAAAAAAAAGGCGCACACCTCAGCCTTCATTCTCATTGGAACGAGATGACTCATGCTGACTCACAGCCACCACTTCCTCTCCCGACATTCTCTTCATACTTGTGAGCCGGGCTGGTGCGGTTCCCAGGGTCCCTGCAGCCTTCCTGGAAGGACAGCCTTCCTGACCCTGGCAAAGAGACCCACACTGTGTCCCATCATGGGACCCAGGGATCGCCTACACAAGGGAAATGCTTTATTTAGGAGTCCTGAGAACAACTGGAAATTCAAATGCATGAACCTTGTGTGCATTTGAATTTCAAATGCACATGGAAATTCTGCAACGTATTCCAAGTTCGCGTATGAAATTGTTGCTCTTTTCTAGGCACGTCAAGGAAGGGGGAAGAATGAGATATTGTCTTGTGCATTAAAAGCGTTTGGGTTTACATTGCTCTAATAATACCTGTTTCAGTGCATATTTTCTTCTGCATGCATTCCTTGATACAATAATTCACATCTGAAATCATCATCTCTTCAAAGCTGTTTATTAGGTGGGTGTGTGCCCTGTTTGTAGGCTTAAGTGGCTTACATCTTTTCTATGCATCTTTCAGACTTCAAGAATATGCTAGATTCAAATAGAAAAGCCCCACAGAATTAAATGAAAGGACATCGATTTAACTTCTAAAAATTGCTGATGAATGTTTGTATGCAAGAACCGAGAGCAGCCTCTGCTTCCCAGTTTTCTTTTGAATGATGCAGAGGGCGGGCAGCCTTCCACAGCCCCCAGCATTTTTAAATTATGAGACGTTCTGGGAGAGCTCAGAGGCCATGTGATGCTCCGTGGCCTCCTGGGAAGCCACAAAGTAAGTGCTACTGTGATTGCATTTGGCCGACTCACGGTTTCTGGAGGGTGACACATGCAAGGTCATGAATGAACGTTGGTGCCCTTAAAGCCTCTTTTTGACTTAGTACCTGAAGCTCTGCAGGCCGTGATCTGACACCCATAAAGGTTATAGAGCAAATAAGGAAATCACATTTTGGAGGAGGACAGAAAACCCAGGTGACGCAGAGGCACATCTCTGTGTTATAGACTTTGCTCTGGAGGGGTCAGGAGACCCAGTCTCCATTTACAGCTGGATTTATCTTAGGGAAAAGAGTACTCTTTCAATATTCTCATCTCAGATCTTTTATCAGGCAAATCGGGGCATTTTCCATCAGGCAATACCAAGGGCTCTGAGTTCCCTCTGAAAGTTGTAACATGTTTGGCCAGATATTCTTATTCCTGCAGTTTTATTTTTCATGTTTTTTCCAGGAGAGTGCAAAGCCTGCTGGTTTTCTGGAATATTTTTGTTGTGCAATTCATTGCGGTATGTTTTCTTTTGGGGGACTGGGCAGCAGCCGCAGAGACTGGCTTCAGCACATCTTGGGGCACCCACAAGGGGCACGACTGTCGGCCACAAGGGTGTGGCAGCCCCATGAGAAGAATGCAGTGACTGGGAGCTGTGCAGAGGCTACGGGTTGCTGTGCTTGTCCTATATGTAGAAACCCAGGCTTTACCGTCCTTATGAAGACTTTTAGTAAGTCAACTCATTAATCCCTGGGAGAACTGAAAAAAATTAACAATAAAAAAAAAATAACACCAGGGATGAGTGAAAGAAATTTGAAATAGGCTCCAAGTGGGGCCACACCCTCTTGCCACTTTAGCAGGGTTTCTTCCACAGCAACACTGTTACAAGGAGCCGTCCGGGACTTTCAGAGGCAGGGCCTTAGACATAGCCAGGGCTGCTCCCAAAGCAGCAATTTGAGCTGCCACCATGGAGGGCCAGTGGAACCGTGTCCTTCCTGTGAAGTGTTGCATTAGATAATCCATAAATGCTAAATCTTAATTTCTGGTTCACCTTCGCAGCTCTTCTCATTTGAGCTGGAAAGTGGGGAAAGGATGTCAGTGTGAGAAGGGAGAGGCCATTTCCAATGCACTAATAATAAATCATCCATTAAGGCATAAAAGCGCCCTCCCCCCCATTGTTAATGTGGAATTTTCTGGAGTGGATTCTCTTTGAGCTGGCTCTACATATTCCACCAGAAAGGAAACAATGATGACAACTTCAACATTGCTGAAAACACTTTGTAAACATCTGCATGTTCTTTCCCCAAAGAAAATAGCACTGTAAAACTGTAGTTCATTGAATTAGGAAAACGAAACAAGTTTCACTTCTAAAGGCAATGTACCCTCTGAAGACAGTGCATCCTAGCATGTCATAGAATTCTCATCAACACTGGTGGCTTACATGTAAGAGTATCTAATATGTGCTAATAATTCTCCTGAACACACGTAGGTATTAAGTCCTCTGATCCTCAAAATAGGCCTATACCAAAGGTAGGGACATCCTCCTGCCCACTTCCTAGCAAAGAAATGGAGGCACAGAGAGGCCCAGGAGCCTGCCCAAGGTTGCAGAGCCAGGATGTGAGCCTAGGTTGCCTGGCTGCAAAGCCCATGTATTGAACCAGCAGGCCATGCAAATTCCCACGAATGACTTTTTAAACATCTCTATGCACACATCCTCTTAACTCATGATGTGTTCTCCCAAATTCTGCAGACATATGTGAGGCAGGGGTACTTTCTATTTATTTGAGAAATAAATCAAAATCCTAATTTTCAAGTGACCTATCCTTGTCTAAAGATGCTCCCCCAGGATTCCTATTTCTGGTTATTCAATCAAACACTAATCTAGGTACCATTGTGAGGGGATTTTGCAGGTGTAATAAAGTCAAAGTCAATTGACCATAATATCAGGAGAATAGATGGGTGGTCCTGACCCAGTCAGGTGGGCCCTTTAAAAGCAGAGAGTTTGCTCTGGCTGGAAGAAGAAGAGGAAGTCAGAGACTCAAAGCAGAAAGGGGTCACTTGCTCAGGAATTCAGGCAGTCCTTAAGTGCTGACAGCAACCTGCAGCTGACAGCCAGCAATGAAATAGGACCTCAGATCTACAGCATCAGGAAACTGGGTTCTGCCGACAACCCAAACAAGCTTGCAAGTGGATTTTTTCTCCAAAGTCTCCAGACACAAACCCAGCTCCTTTGACATACTGATTTTGGTTTGTGAAACCCCGAGCAGAGAGCCCAGTGGAGTCTATCCAGACTTCTAACCAACAGAACTGTGAACTAATAAATGGGGCTCATTTTAAGCCATCCAGTTTACAGTAATTTGTTACATAGCATTAGAACACTAAACCCTCAGCCCATTTGCAAAATAGGAGCCATAAGAGTTCCATACTCAATAGGGTTACATGAGAATTAAAAGTTGATATCCATTAAGTACCTAGAATATAATAAGCCCTATATCTAAGTATTGGTTATTTTTCACATGTCCCACTGAGCTGGTAAAAGCCAGATATTCTGTGGTTGATTATTTAAAAGTTTTTCCACCATTACAGTATTTGAGTCACAGGCTACAGACAAAAGTCTAGAATTTTAAATGAATGAATCACACACTAAGTATGCATCATCTTTTCAAAACTCAGTGCCCCTGAATAAGCGGCATGATCATAAGACATTACTTAACAAAGCAGACCAGAATAAAGATCTCAGAAGATGTGGCGCAAAAGACAGGAAGTTTGGAACCCAACCATTCAACAAATATTTAACGAACACACACCAGATGCCAAGTTCTGACTCAGGTCCTGGGGACACAGCAGGAAAAAAGACACAAAAGATTTCTGTTCTCATGAAGCTCACATCCTGGGGGACGAGACAGAAAATAAGCACATGAGAAAAATAGAGGCTAATGATATGAACTATGCAGAAAATTAGCATAGGTAAGAGGGAAGCACTTGAGATGGGCGGGCCCTCTGGGAAGGCCGCTCTGGAGAGGTGCCATTTAAGCTGAGATTGAGTGATCTGGCCAGCAGCATTCCAGGACGTGGGGTCAGCTAATGCCAGGAGCCCCAAGGTAATAAGGAGACCAGAAGAGCCCAGTATGGCCACGGCTTAGAAAGCAGCAGGGAGAGATGAGATGGGGCTGGAGAAGGCAGCAGGGAAGGAGCTTGGATTTTGTTTCAAGTGCAATGAGGAGGCACTGGAACGTTTTAAACAGGAGAGCAACAAGGTCTGATTTGAATTTTCCACGGATAACTCTTACTGCTATGTATGGAGCACTCGTTGTGTAGGACCAGGTGGGAACAAGGGAGTCCGGGGACTCTGCTGGAATCTGATGACTGCCCCAGAGAAGGAGAGATGAGGACCTAGCAGAGTAACATTTGGGAGGTAGAGTTGGTGGATATCGGTCATTAGGTTTGGAGGCAGTGATGGAAAGAGAGTCATCGAGCATAACCCTTAGACTTTTTATTTGAGCAACTGAGTAGTTCCATTTACTGAGATGGGAGGCATGAAAAAGGAGACAATCTAGGCCAGGAAGAAATCACAGGTTCTGTTTCGGCCATTTAAATTACGATGCGCCTATCAAACATCCATGTGGAGATGTCAAGTAGGCCTGGAATTCTGGGGAGAGGTCAATGTTAGAGGTAGATCCAAGAGTTAAGGTCCTGGAGATGAATTAAAGACCTGACCTGGATGAGAGAGAGAGAACAAGAGAGAGACGAGAGGGATGGTCTGGCCGGCGATGGCTCACGCCTGTAATCCTAGCTCTCCGGGAGGCCAAAGCAGGAGAATCACTTGAGGGCAGGAATTCAGGACCAACCTGAGCAAGAGTGAGACCCTTGTCTCTACTAAAAATAGAAAAACTTAGGTGGCCAACTAAAAATAGAAACAAAATATTAGCCTGATGTGGTGGCGAGCGCCTGTAGTCCCAGCTACTTGGGAGGCTGAGGCAGGAAGAACACTTGCGCCCAGGAGTTGGAGGTTGCTGTGATCTGGACTGATGTGTTTGCGCTCTAGCCCAGGCAACAGAGCTGGACTCTGTCTCAAAAAAAAAAAAAAAAATAGAGGGGAGTTCAGCACCCTTAGCCAGTGAGGTTGGAAGAAAACCAAGAAAATCAGTGCTCAGAAGCCAACAAATGAAGGTTTTAAGAAGGTGGGAGAGGTCCACTCAGAAGCACAGAGCAGGGTGTGCTGGCCTGGCCATGGGGAGGCCATGGTGACGGGGAGATGGCCCTGGGCAGTCTCTGTGAGCAGGGCATGGGAGACCAGCTTCAGGGATTGGAGAGGGAACACCAACCCTGGGAGTGGGCGCAGCACCCACAGACAAAAGGAAAACAGAAAAATGGGATCTGGAGCACTTTGAGGCTCCACCAGGTGATGTCAACTAAATGATAGACGCCTGGCTCACCCTGCGACTTCTGAGTTAAGTCAATGAAACGATATTCCTGTTATTCTACCAAGTGGAGACGGCGTTACAGCAGGAGTTGGGGCGTGTTGGTAAATAGCACACAGCCTACAAGTCAGTGTTCAATGATATCACTCTGTCCTAACACACGTGGTAATAGATTCTGAGGTTATTGTTGGTATCAGCCGTCTCTAGGGTGGTGAAGACAGACTACACATTTGAAACGCTAACAAGAAAAACATGAAGCAAAACTATTATAAAGAGCCAAGGCAGTTTAAATTCTCCATTTTGAACTAACAGGAAGAACTTATGAATGGTCTCTTTCCATTGTAAACAGAGGCAGATGGTAGCTTTCATCATTTTGCATGATTTGGTTAACTGGGAAATTCTTAGGCTTGACAACTGGCAGAAAAAACCAAGCAAAGCCCTTAATATCTAGATAATTCTTTGGTCTAATGTATACCGCCCAGAGAGCAGATGGAGCCTATTCTCTGATATACCACTTTGATTCTTCGCTGAGTGATCCTTTAACAGCAAGATCACTTTTCAATTTGTATTTCATGGTTCCATCAAAAACACAAGAACACATACACCCAAAGCAATCTGAGTTTGCTCCTGGAAAAGCTCATAATTTAAAACTTATACCGTATTGAAAAGAAATCAGCACACTTCCTAATGGCCATGGCTGGGTTGTTGAATTTACCATAGTGGCTCTTGATGGCAACCCACGAGTCAAACGTCATACTCCCCAGGGCCAGCTTGACCGAGGGCCTGGGAAGAGGTTCCCAGGCTGGCAGTGTGGGCCAGCGCGGCCCCCACCCCACCCAGGCATTGCCCGCCTCCCTGCAGCCCCGTCACGGCAGGGTCCGCCTGCCCTTCCTGCCTCCCCCTGCCACGCTCCACTCCCTTCTCTGACCTGCTTCTTTCACTTTTGTGATGACACAAAGCCACAGACCTGATCGGGCCACCCTCTAGCTTTCACATCTGCACAGCTTCTTGGGGTCCACGTTGTGGTTTCAGGGTTTGTCCCTGAGGCAAACAGGCCTAGATAGGAACCCAGCTCCCGATCCAGCAGCCTTGAGAAAGTGCCCCTCCTGAGTCTTTTATTCCTTGTTTGGAAGCCGAGAACAGCCATGGTCATGAGAGAGCCCTTGTCCCAGCATCTTGGTGTGGAGGTGGCAGGTGGCGTGGACAGCAGAGGGCCGGGCCCTTAGTCAGCACCCAGCACATGGCTGTCATTCTGTCTAACAGCCCCCTTTCCTGGGGGACCCTCCCTTTCCTCCTTCATGTGGTCCTTGTGGTTCTGCCAACCTCTGCCTCCCACCTCACACCACCTATCATCAGGTCTGGCTGCACATTACTGGAAAAATGTCGCAATGGCCTGAGTCAGGACTCCATTTCTCTCTCACATCAAAGCAGTCGGCATGGAAAGCACAGGCTTGTGGGGCAGCCCCCAAGTATCACCAGGAACCTGGGCTCCTGTCTTCCTGATGCACACCCTGGAGTCTGGCTTTCATCCTCCAAGTGACTTCACAGTCCAGATGGCTGTTGGAACTCCAGCCAGCAAGTCCGTATTCCCCGTATGGGCAGTAGGAGGAAGTGAGGCAGCACAGAAAAGTGCATAACGCCACCGGGTCCCCACCACTGTGGAGGTTTGCTGACACTCCCACATATGGCTCCACACATGGAGCTAGCTGCATGCCAGGCTCCAGAGTGTCATCTTTCCACGGGGCACATTGCCACCGAAATATGATGTTTCTTCTCAATTAGGCAAGAAAGGGAGAAGACATAGCAGGTGGCAGCTAGCAGTACCTGCCACGGCATGGCAGGCGGCAGGCGGGGCTGGGCCATCAGCGCCCTTCCGTGAGATCTGGTCTACGACACTGGAGAGAGACAGTCCACTTTCCCTGTGGGTCACAGGCAGGAGCACGGGCCCAACACACAGAGGACACAGTCAGCACACAGAAGAACACGAGGCAGGGAAGGGAGCATGTGTACACCAGGAGTGAGGCTGCCTTTCGGCTTTGGCTGGGGGAAAACCGATCACCTCCTGACCTGACCATGTGTAAGCAGGGTCTCCCACATGGTGAGTTGACGGTATGCCATAATTATTATTGTGCAGCTTAATGAGTGGGTTACTCTATATAAGTTTATTGTTAATATTAACAATACCCAAGTGACATCAGGGGCTCCCCCAGCTGCACCCATTCCCCACACAGCTACCCGCACCCCCTTCACCCATGCGGCTCCTCGCTAGGTCTCAGACCAAAAGCTCCTTTCTCCTCTCTGTGCCTACACCTCTGCTTCCCTTGCCCCAACCCAGTCACTTCTCTTCTGTCCTCTCTCTCCAAGCAAATTCCTTCTTAGTCTTGAAGACTGGATTCAAATGCCACCTCCTATGTACAGCTTTCCTCAACCCCCCTAAATTCGTTTGAGTCCCTAAATGTTTTAATGATCTCTTTCCTATTTTACACAGTCCCGTAGCCCTCCCACTGGACTGAAAGGACCTGGAGGGAAAACCCCCACCCTCCACACACACCCACACCCACACACACACTCCCACAGGTGACCGTAAGCATTTGTCACTGGATGACTGAATGAACAGCAAGCGGACTAAGTTTTGGCAGATGCAAACGAGACCCAACCCGGAGTCTTCTGAGCAGGGTGTTGGGTGACAGCTTCACTCTGCCTCCACCGCCTTCTTTGTAAAAGAGAGATAATAATAATAATGACATTTCTCTCAAGGAGTAATTCACAATGCCTGATGCACAGTAAGACCTATGAAGCGAGAGTAAAGCAAAAGCAATACGAAAAGAAAAACAAAAACTCCACAAACTACATCAAAAATGAATTTCTTCTTTGGGACATGCTGAGAAATATCTTGGGTAAAATTAAGGCGCTCTGTGATTGTTTTTCAAGCACATATTGTACAGAAGGATGCAGCGGTCAATGCTATCTTCCTTTCCTACTTTGTAGGTCTGTCTAGAAGCTCAGGTGGCCAGGGAGGTGGCCTGCAGGCTCAGGGATAGCTGTCTTGCCTGAGCTTGGCAAATTCCTCATTGCAATTTTCTAATAGGAAAACGTGAGGGTGTTCCTATTCGTATCAGGGCTGTTTTACTGCACGCCATCCACTCTGAGACGCACATTTCGTTTTCCCACCATAGCAGCACTTAAAATATATGGCATCACGTGGTTTAATTGGCAGAGCTTGCTTGTTTTTTTCTTTTTCTTGGTGGTGCAATCAATACTGTTTAGAAGTCAATGGAACTGTTATTCTCAGGAAAGGAATAGAGCTCAGAAATTTAGGGCCCTGCAAAGTCAGAAAAGTCAACTGCTTATAAATTCCAAATGGTAAGAAAGAGATGAGGCTGTGCCAAGGCCCAGAGTGGCTCAGAACAAGATGAAGGGAAAGGCCTGTCCTTCACCATGGTGTTTCAGAAGGAATCAGGGAAGCTTCCATTCCACCAAATGAGAGCATGAAAGTGAGGGAAGGGCACAAAGAAAGGAAACTGAGCAGGTCTGAGACCTACATCTCAGTGAGAACTCCGCATGACCACAGCCATGCAGAACCGACTAGAAGCAAATAGACCAGAAGCCGACTACATTTTTATGGAACCTGAATTGCCACAAAGAAACCATGAACTAAAAGGCGTGTTATGCATACAATGGAATATTATCCAGCCATAAAAAGGATTGAAGTATTAATACATGCTACAGTGTGAATGAACCTGGGAAACATTATGCTCAGTGGACACACACTGTCTGATTCCACCTGTAAGAAATATCCGGAATAGGCCCATGCATACACAGAAAGTAGATTAGTGGTCGCCACGTGCTGGGAGCGTGGCACCAGGGAGCAACTGCTTAATGACTGCAGGGCTTCCTTCTGCAGTGATGGAAATGTTTTGGAGCCAGATAGAAGTGGCAGTTATGCAATGTTGTGGTTGTCCTAAATGCCACTGAATTTTTCAGCTTTAAATGGTTTCTTTTGTGCTATGTGAATTTCACCTCAATTTATTTTGAAAAAAGGAATTTGACTGTTCAACCGTGGGACCCCCAACCTTTCAGCAGCAGGAGGTGGGCTGGAGGAGCTGCACAGCCCCCCTAAGGGCACGTTCCCTGTTCCCAATCCCCGCCACAAACAGCTGCCCAGCGGGAGGGGCCGGAAGGGCTCTTTGAGCACAGCCAGGGGCCCCACAGAACACTGGGCAGGGAGGCTCCGCAGAGAGGAGCCTGAAGATTTTGGGGATGGAGCTCCCCTTGTGTGCTCAGAAGGTTTATTGCTGGACACGGGGGCCCTGGGTGCCTGTTGCTGCCCCTCGCGGAATGGTAGTGCTGTTGCCATGATCCCGTATCCCTGTCCTACTGCCACGTACAGGGCTGCGCGGGGCAGCTGATTTATCTTACTGTTTTATCATCTGCTTATAGGCCTCTGGGTCAGGAAAGGCCACATCAAACTCTACTGAGACACTGCCATGCACTGCCTGGAGGTCCCAGAGCACTCTACCAAACACAGCTCCATTTATGGCCACGGCAGTGACTGTTGGTTCCTAACCCCACATCAGGTTTCCCCTCTGCCCCAGATAATCAAGCCACTGGTTTTCAGCTGGACACAAAATAATTCTTCCTAGAACAATTGCACATGTGTTATCGTCCCTGCAGCTGGCATGGCCACATGCTGGGACAGGTGGAGTGATGAAGCGGAAGTTGCCTGAGTTAGCAAGGATGGGCAGCTGCCAGGTAACCCTAGGCAGCCTACCTATGGATTTCTTTCACATGGGAGAACAAAACATTTTGCTTTTGAGTCTTTGTTATCATAGGTTTCTGTTATATGCGACCAACCCTAAGGGTAACTGACACAGTGGGCTCCGTCTACTCAACTCTGCAGTGCAGCCTTAACCCCACTATCATTTGGGATCTGGTGAACCTCCTCGTTCTTTTAGACCTTTCAAAAATCGACCAGGGCACCAGCAGTTTCCCACGGAATAACCTCAAGTTTTCCTATTAGAAAATTGCAATGAGGAATTTGCCAAGCTCAGGTAAGACAGCTATCCCGGAGCCTGCAGGCCACCTCCCTGGCCACCTGAGCTTCTAGACAGACCTACAAAGTAGGAAAGGAAGACAGTATTGACCACTGCATCCTTCTGTACAATATGTGCTTGGAAAACAATCACAGAGTGCCTTAATTTTACCCAGGATATTTCTCAGCATGTCCCAAAGAAGAAATTCATTTCTGATGTAGTTTGTGGAGTTTTTGTTTTACTTTTCATATTGTTTTTGTTTAATCTCACTTCATAGGCAATTTCATCCATAAGTCAGTGGACACCAGCTCCCACCAGGTTTGGTTTAACACTTATCTTGTGAAAAGTGAGAAGATACCTATTAAGCAAGATAGCAGCTGCTGGTTCCTGCTCTCAACAGGAATTTCTTTTATCAGATGTTCTTAAAGCTAGGCGGAAAGTACTAAAAGCTGCAAACCATGTATATTTTAATATAAAGTTTACTTTGCATGATTAGAAAAGTTATAAATGCTGCTTGGGGATAACCTAGACAATACAGAAGAGTAGAGCATATTAATCCCACCTCCCCAAACCAAGCATGATTAGTATTTTGCAATATTTCCTTCTGCCGGCTTCTCCTCTCTCTCTCTCTGTTGACATAGTTGTATTCACACTGTATACATAACTTTGTATCTCACTTTATTTCACTTAATATTACAACATAAGCATTTCCCCACCTTATTAAAAGCCCCTGGTACCAAGAGCCCAGGCCTATTTTCATGATGAAGACTAGATGGCTCTCAATGGGCGTCTTTAATCACACAAAGACAAGTATAAGGACCTCAAGGACGGTCCCTCCAAAGTAGGAGGCTGCTCTTCCTCGTCTACCAAACAGAAACAAGAACTACGACAGTCACAGAGGAGGAGGATGTGCCAAGGGTTCCGCTGCCCGCCCGTGACCAGGGGCCGGCTTGCGGCCTGCCGAGGGCCCTACTCAGTTAATTCTCTCTCACAGAATCCCACGCTGGCTTTGAGCCAAGGGGGCAGGACACTACCACAAAAGCTCAAGGGGGATAAAAAAAAATCCAGACACAAAAAGAAAAAGTAACATATGCCGGTGGTTGTGTGGTGAGATCGCAAGACAGCTCATTTTAATTCCCAGAAGAGAAAAGAGCCGTTCTAACTCACAGACACGAGGAAGTCTGCCCAGAAACCTTCACCCCTGCTTTGGACACCTGGCGAGCACACCCGAGGCTGCAGAAGTCTGCAGACAGGGACGAGGAGCGAGACCGGCACAGCCAGTAAAGCTGCCCTGGGCCCTGCCCCGGAGTGGATTAGGGCCATTTGGCTTCTCTGAAGCAAAACGTCTTTTCTGCAGAAACTCAGTGACGTGAGGGCAGGCCTGTGCCTATCTGTTCACTTCTGTGTCCCCAGCATCTAGGATGTGCCTGGTATATATTGTAGCATTCGGTGTAGTTTACTGAATAAAGACCCTTTTTGCAAGCTCCCTTGAATGTTGACAATCAGAACTCAATTTGAGTTCACAAGCATGTTCTTGTGAAGCTGCAAATGTCTCCAGGCTTAGCAGTCACTCTTTCTGGGTGTGGCTCAGCTTTCTCAGCTTGCTGCTTCTTCACTGCCCTGCTCCCCAGGGAAAGGTGGGCCTGGCTTCAGCAAAAGAAGGACAGGGGGACATGGACAGAGGGACACCACACTGAGGGCCAGAGGTGCAAGCAATCACAAATAAACTTCCCTATTTCAAAATCTGGCTTCAACGTATCCATCTTCTGATCTTTTCTCCTTCCCTGTTTCTTACTCTTTTATTTCCTCCTAGTTCCCATGACCCAGAACTTGGGTTAGTCCTGGTAAAGCTAAAGGCCAGCATGTTAAGAGTTAAATACATCTTCAGTGGACATTCTTGCACACAGTTTATATCATTTTATATGCATTTTATGAAAAAATGCAGTGACAATTTTGACTTTAGAAGAATATTTTGGACCATATATGTGCTCGTAAGTTGAGTGTTGCTTGTGTCCAGAGTTGTATGGGTGTCTGGACCAGTGGAGAATTATTCTGGAATCTCCTTTATACTGGGAAATAGGGCGGCCACGGGGTCTGCCAGCAGTGTGAGGATGTTCTCCCTACAGTAGGAGAAATAGACACTATGCAGTGACACACACAGATAAGCATATCCTCAAGTTAGGAAGCCATAGCCAAACTCTAAAATAGGGACTGAATCACCAACATCATCACCATTATCATCATCACCACTATTATACATGTTGTTGATATGTGTTAGGCTATTGCTATGCGCCGGGCACTATGCTAAGCAACATGCATCTTCTCATGCAATCCTCCAACAGGCACTTTATAAAGGAGGAAACTGAGTCCCAGAGATGTTCAGCAGCTCACCCAAGGGGACAGAAGTAGCAAGGCAATGACCCACATCCACACGGTCTTTCTCCAAGACCACTCACTGGTAGACACAAGTAAAGCAGAGGGGACTCCCGGACTCTGACTTTAATGGAAAGTGACTGCAACTCAAGCCCCTGGCAGCAAAGCAGGGTGGGATTGGGTCTCTCAGAGCTGCCTTGATGCCGGTCTCTGATCACTGCAGTGGCCCCAGGCAGTGCCATGCACACTCCAGACCCTCAGAAGGTAGCAGTTGGGTGGCCATGTGAATAACCTGGTTCTCAAGTGTATTTCACCCTGTGAACTTGTCCAAGTTGTTTTCAAATATTTGAACTAGGCTTCACAACCTGTACCCGGAAGGTTGCACTATGATTTCTGTGTTCCCATTCACAGCTATAAGACCCTAACATTGGCTTCCTTGTTGGCTTGAGAGCAGGCAGGTGCATGGGGAGGGGGCAGGGGGATGTTGAATCTATGAGTCACACAAACTCATAAAAGACAAGGACAACCATCAATAAAGGCATTACTGGCTTGAAGGCTACGAAGTTGGCTTGAAGGGTGTCATAGTGGTATAGAAGAAGGGCAGTTGGTCTCTGTAGCTGTCAAAGATGGAAAGAGGCTGGAGGCAGTGGGCACTTTGGGACAATGGTGCACGATTACATTACCATCTCCAGAGCAGCTAGAGATAGCCATGGAACTGTGAATTGACCTTGTTGAGTGTGGTACTTTCTGGAATGAAGGGGACAGTCAGTGGGCTAGTGCCCACCTTACCTTCTCCTCCTATTCTTTGTTTGTTCTCCTGCTGCTTGGAATGCAGACATGATGGCAGAAGTTCCAGGAGCTATCTTAGGGCTATCAGTGAAAGGCTATAAGAACAATAGTGCCCTCGGTCTTTGAGTCAAGGCCAGCAACTATCTGCCTCCAGTTTTCTTATCAGAAAAACAAACCTTATTGTTTAAGCCACTTTGGTCAAGTCTATTACTGGCAATTTGAACCTGATTCCTAACTGACATGCCCTGTGTGGTAGGCAGCCTCTGAGACAGCGCCCGAGTTTCCTACCTGCTGGCACTCACACCCTTGTGGGAATCCTTCCCCTGAGTCTGAACTGGATATATTGACTTGCTTATAACAAAGAATATGGCAGAAGTGATGGAATGTCACTTCTGAGATTAAGTAACGAAATGACTGACGCCTCTGTCTTGAGTGCTCTCACATTCTTTTGGATTACTCACCCTGGGGGACACTAGCTTCCAGGTCATAAGGCAACCCTACGAAGAGGCCCACATGGTGAGTGACCAAGGCCTGCCGACAAGTTTGGAAGCAGATGCCCCCACCTCAGCTGAGCCTTCAGATGAGACGGCAGCCCTGGCCAACAGCTTGACCACAACCTCACAAGAGGGCTTGAGCCATAAACATCTAGCTAAGTCATGTTCAGATTCTCAACCTACAGAAATTGTGATAATACATTTTTATTATTTTAAGCTTATTTTAGATAAGTAATATATCCTCCACCCAACAATTTACTTTGATTAATATTCAACTTAGTGTCTATTCTCTGTGTCTTCTATTGCACATCTTGCTTGCACCATCCTCCTTGAAATATCGGCTCCTGAATAGAATTCTTGGCATAAGTTGGCACACAGCAGATGCTCAATGGATGAATAGATAAGTGAATGGATGGATGGAAGAATGAAGGAATGCGTGACAGAGCCTGTGTCTTGCTCAGCTGTTCTTCAGCACCTGTAGCCTCAATAAGTGTTGAACAAACCATTTGGGTAAACACGAGGGTAATGTAACAAAAGGGCATCATATCAGCCAACTATGACTAGAGCATCAGTAATTTTACTTGGGTTGGCACTTCTAGCCCCAGTTTTGTGATTTACTGGAGGCAAATTCCTCTTGGGAGGTTTTATTAAGTTAGAAGAGTATTTAATAGCACTCAACATTTATCTTTCAGTGTAAAAGTAAACAAAAGTTTTATTTATTACTGTGCTCAACTAAACAACACATTAATATGATGTGTTAAGGCCGGAAGCTACGAGTCAAATGAACAGACTGACATTAAAAGGGAAAACTCACCAAATTCCCTGATAATTTATGAACTAGAGCAGAAGTAAGAGCTGATTAATCAGCTTGAAGGCTGGTGGGAACAATGACCACAGCTGTTTGAGAGGCAACGAAGGATCGTTCTTCACTGTCACGGGCAGACAGAGCTCTTATTTTTAGTCCATCCAGTTTTTCATTTCATTCTCCAAGACGTTTAAATGGTAGCCCGAGGCAAACTATAAAGCCCATATTGTGCTTTAATCTAAAGCAGGTCTATTTAAAAGCTTTGTGCCCACATGTGACTGTTTGCCGAATTCTAGTTTTATATGAGAGGGCTAGGGGAAAAGAATTTTGCAAAATAAAAAGAGACAGAAAGTATGTTGGCTGGAGAGGGTGGCCAAGGTAGAGCGAAGGATGGGCAATAAGAGGATAAGTGGCGGGGGTGGGGGGCAGGGGACAGTCTAAAGTTGACCCCCAAGAAGAACAGGAAGGACACACCGAATGTGTGTGGCTAGGATTAGCAGTACTGCCATGCAGTGGGGTCAAAATTCCCTCAAATTTATTTACATGACAAGGACAATGTTTTTTAATATAGTCTCTAAATCCCGTTTTAAATTCAGAGAACAGCCTGTCTGGGTCGTTTATATGATTTGCTTCAATGCATTAAGTAGGTGAGTGGCTGTCACTGGGTCTTGCAGAGAGATCAGAGGAGATTCTCCCCACCAAGGAGCTCAGGAGTCTATCTGGTCTTTACTTTGGTAGCAGTTTGATGCCCTCCATCCTCTCAGTGCCTGCCCCCATCCCTCCATGCCAAGTCCCCCAGCTCCCTTGGGACAGGTCTTTATAGGTCTGTAGAACTGGGATCCCTTTCTTCACCCAGTAATGTCTCTTATATTTCTCGGGAAGAATTTTATCCTATGTAGCAACATCCTGGAAACATAACTGGATTCTACTACTGGCCTCAGAGGAGAAAGACAGTTCACAAAATTACTCAAGGAAATAGTTAGCATTGAGAAAAACAAAACCTCTTACATTGTCCTTCTTGTGGAAGGCAAATGCTCTGTAAGGCCAGGTTTATTGCAGTGAGACAAGTACCAACATTGCTCTACCAACTCCTTATTGGCACACTACAAAAGGAATTCTTCTATCACATGGGATGCTTAGTTCCAGGAAATGAGCAGAGTCTTATTCATGGTACATTTCCATCCCTATTGCTTTGGATCGATCAGTGGAAAGGACCCACCAGCTGAAAGGACTGTCCCTTTCCTTGGGCTGTTGGTCCAACTTCATGTGAACCAGCAAAAGGAAAAATTCCCACACTCCCCGTGCACCAGGATTCTTCCATCACAGAAGCCAAATGCCTCCCTCAAAAGACACTCATCGGTTCTCACAGTTTCCCCAGGCCAAGGTGTGTGCCCGGAACAATGGCCAGTCCCCATGGTCAGGGAGAGGCCATGGAAAGCCCGTGTGAGAACCAGCCAGAAAAAAAATGCAGTTAAAAAAAAAAAAGAGAGAACAACCAGGTCTCATTGTCAGTCTTCAAAGAATATCAAACTCTGAGCAGGCTCCATAGTTGCCCCAAGACTCAAACCTCACTTCATTCGTCAGAACCTCGGTGGAGTCAGTGACTGAGACCTGGCTGGTCCTGGTGTCTGATGAAGGAGGATCTCCAGGTTCTTGCAAACTTCAGTGTCAGAACATTATCCAGCCAGGTCCTTCCCCAGATCTGGAATACCTGAGATCAAATGCACCCAACGAAGGAGCTTCCAAACGTGACATCTCCAGATATAGGAGAGCAATGCAAAGATACATGAAGGTATGTTTCCCTGAAAGTACCTGGAAATGTGGTAGTCACTAAGGCAGGACAAAGTTTCATTAATTTGAAATAGTCAAATCCCAATCCTGGTCAAAAACAGGAGGATAGTGAGTTTTGTCGCTGGAAGAGGAGGTGAGTGACAGGTAGTCCAGCCCCTCCCTGGTGCCCGGGGGGAAGCCACTGCACTCCAGCCTTTTATTTTTAAGGGATAAATAATTTATTTCTGAGAAAATTTGAACTTCTGTTTTGCTAAATTGTTTTTTAAAATTATTACTTATTAATGACTTCTTCAAGCTGCTATGCAAGCAGTCTCCTCTTCAGTAATGCTTGCTTCTCCTCTGCTGTCATTTCTGGTTTCTCTGTCATTTCCTCTACCTTCCCAGCAGGTTTTCCTTTCTGCCTTGCATTTCATATCTACTTAGTCCTTCTATCCTTTCTCACGGACATCAACTTACATCTCTTCTGCCCAAGATAGTGCTCTATGGCCGAAGCTCATCTGTTCCCAGTACTGATCAGTTTGCTACTGGGCCTTCAGTGCCCACGTGTTCTGAGCCAGGAATCTTCAGGCCTTTTCGTGGGAGGGAGGAAGACTCAAGCCACATTTCCACCTTTCTTGCCAAGGGTGGTCCTGACTGATTGGCAAAATGCACTTTAACTTCTGAGGATGGATGTGCAAGAAGTTCACCAACGCCTTGGGCGTTACTTGCTTTTTCAGCTTATCCAGTGTGACCTGTGAGCTCTTCCCTTTTAGCTGGGTCTCTTTCCTCATAGGATCAAGAAGCCTCGTTCCTGCATACAGGCCACCATCTGTCCTACAAAACATCAGTTCATTCCCACTGCTTCCCCTAACGTTTCTGTGACTTTGTATTTCATGTGCTCCAGAGGCAGAAATCTTTCCATGAACACCACTCCTCCCCTCCACCAAAACTTTCTCTAAGGCTGCTTCGGTCTGCGCTCATGGTATGGACACCTCGGAGAATGACTGCAATCTAGAAAATGACATGTGCTCCCCCCCAGCACCATCCACAGGCCTATGTCCCCACCCACTCTGTTTCTGCTGGTCTCCCTGTACCCCTGGGTCCAGCACTGGCAGATCAGGGGACTGTCCCATCTCTCCTCCTTCCCAAGATCCACTTTGCAAGGCTCTCTTTGGCTTTATGAGATACTCTTATATCCTCCCACAAATTCTCTCTTTCTCTCTCTCTCTTCCTTATGTGACTTCAAGTTTTCTGAGTTTTCTTTTTCTTGCTACCAAAAAGGCCCATCAAATACAAAATCTGACACCCCTCCTTTTGCAACCTAAACCACCCAACACACAAAATCACAGCATTTTATGTAATTTTTACAACCTCACTGAGCTGCACTGAATGAAGAAGTGAAATATTTCCCAGGACTGCAATGTATGATCACTGTTAACCCCAGGAACCAACATTATAATGATGGCTTACAATGTCAGAATTTCTCTCATTTAGGGAGTATAAATTTGTGTTTCTATAGCTAAAAGCTACCTTGAGAATATGAGGATAAGAGCAAACCCATTAGTTTTATGTTAGCAGCTAAACTAGAAGCAGAAAGTCCATCAAACATAACACAGCCGATGGTGGAGGCACCAACTCCTCTCCTGTTGTCAATATTCTATGTGGTCCTAAGCAAATCATTCCTCCCATCCGGCCCTCTCTCACAGGGTAAATGCATTCAGTAGGACAATAGTTAGTTATCTCTTGCCTAGAATGTGCTGGATACCATGGGGATGGGAAGGAGGAAGGTAGATCACAGAGGACCCACCGCAATTGCAAAGGCATGTGAAATCTGATGCGCAACACTGCTGCGTACAATATTAATACAGCACAAACAGAGGGGCACTCCTTCCTGCCGAGACCCCTGCCAAGGACAGGGTTTCGATGTGCAAACCCAGAGGCAGAGCCTGCACTAGATGCAGATTCTGTTCACATCATCTTAAAGTCTCTCAAAATCAGATGGGGCTCATCTGATAAGAAAATTATGAAAAGAACACAGAATCCCTTCCACTGCAACCAACTGAGAGGGTAAAGAGGCTCTGACCATTTGCATGAGGAGGTGAAGGCCTGAGGGGAGGCCAATGGAGGGTCATTAAAGCCCTGATGAATGTGGAGGAAGAGGAGAACCAGCAATGCAAACCCCAGCTGTGGCAGATTCAAAAGGATGCAGAGCTGGGTGATGTGCACCTTTAATATAAGGACTGTGGTCAGAGGAACTAGTATTTTGATAAGTGGAGATATCCATGTTACAATGAAACCAACAGGGCTGTGCACACTCAGATCCTAAGCCTTAGCCTCAGACTCCTCTGATAGGTCCTTGCAAGAGAAACCCCAACTTGCTTGCTTTGGCATAACTTGGGGACAAATGTCTCAACACAGGAGGTCAGAATTAAGTAGGGAAATGAGGCAGTAAATCAAACCCATACATTAACCACATTAACTTCAGTGAGCAATTGGTGTGTGTTTCATCTTTAATGGCTGGTAATATTTTGGAAACACTGGCAAATCCAACAAATTGGCCTGATGACTTAAACTTGAAATGTATAATTGGGTATTCAAGTTTAGAATCTGGATATTGGTCAAAAGGTATAAAATGATTCGTGTCAGGTTTTGCATAGATAGAACATGCATTATACATTTAATTTATCAAACTTTTTAAAGAGTGCTGGGAAAGGTCTTATTTACTACAGGCTTAAGAAGACTTAAGAAGACAATCAAATATATTATATGTGTTAGTACAGTTTAAAATATTTATGGAGGAGTAATTAATAAGTTGTAATATTAAATTAGTAAGTAGAATAATAAAAATGTATGATTTAAACTGTAAAGCTGAAAGAAACTAGGTTTTTGAATGTTTAATCTTAATAATTCTAACTGTCAGTGTTGAGCCCTGGTCAGTTTTATCTGGTGTCTTCTGTGCACGCTTACCGAGCTCTGGGACACTTTCCTGGACTCAGCCTAACAACCCCCAGTAGGTAAGAGGTTTTGTAAATAAGAGTTGGGGAGGGGAATCTTTAAAAAGTTAAAAAGTGGGGAGTGAAGAATGCATTCTAGGCAAGGGAAGTGCAAAAGTAAAGGAAATGGATCCGGAAAGCAGAATGGAGAAAATAGAGGAGGATTCTTTAGTGAATGTCAGTGGCTTTGACTGGCTGATGTTCAATTGTATTGAACAGAGATGATTTCAGCTGGGGAGGAGATGGGGCTACAGGAAGAACAGCAGGATGGGATTCAACTGAGGACCTGACGTCAGAGTAGGGAATTATTTCAGACTCAGGACATTTAGAGCTGGTGGCCCTTAGCAAGTGTCTCACCTGCTGAGAAGTAGGTAGCCTTTTCAGGCAGTCCAGGAAAGACTTGTAAGAAAACGCACCTGGCCTTGATGTGGAAGGTGGATGGGAGATGTAGAGGGTGCTGGAGGCAGGAGTTGGGGCTGTCAGGGGAGCAGAAAGGAGATCGTCAGAGACAGAAAGAACAAAAGATCACACTGAGGTGGCCACCCAAGCTCCCGAGAAACCATGGTGGACAAAACAGGAATGTGGGAGGCAGGAGGAGATGGGAAAGATGAGATCAGTATTTGGCTTGTGTGCTAACAGGGCCAGCAAGACCCTAGAAGGATACTGTCCCCTAAGTAAGTGAACAAGAGGGGACGTGCAGAGAGAGGAAGCTGGGGTGAGAGATCCAGGTCTGGGGTTTGGACAGGAGCAATTCATGCCAAGGGTCCAAATCAGGGAGCAGCAGCTGGGAGGACTCCTTCAGAAGGAGCTGTGGAGGGCAGAGTTGGACTCCCTGGAAATCACCTTCCACCCCCACTTCCTGAACCCCCGTGAGAAGGTACACCCCCAAGCCGGTATCTCCAGCCCACACAGCAGCTCTGCAAAATGGGTGATTTTGTCCTATTTTACAGATGAGGCAACTAACTGAATCCTAAGAAGCCACAATTCTTGCCCAGGCTCAGATGCTATCAGGTGGCAGAAGGGCAAGACCCCAGGTCTGTGGGGCTCTGCAGCTGGGATCTTCCTGGGCCCTGAGTCTCCAGGCAAAAGGCTGGGTCCCTTCCGGCCCTTAAATATGACATTTGTACTCAAAACAAATGAGCTTGGCAGTGGGTTTTGGTTACTTGATTACTTTTAGTTTCATAAGAACTTGGTACATCTGTGCTTTAGGGGGAAAAAAACCTATTTCCAGGTTCCAGGAAAGCTATGAAATCTAGGAACGTATAAACAGGGCAAAGCTGGATTAAGCCCTGGGTCAGTTCTACAAAAGCTGGAGATTCCTCTGGAACCCAGAGAATCCAGTGAAGTCAGAACCACGCCTGAGATAAAACAGATGTGGGTGCACAGGCTGGAGCCTGATAAGAGACACGGCCCCATGACCCTACTGCCCCAGCCTCATCTCATTAGATGACAGGCCACAAAGATGCTTCTGTGCAGTTAACTTCTTGCTCTCTTGTTTGCTTTTTTTTTTTAATTAAAATAAATATCATAGTGATAAAGGAAAAAATAGCAGGCTTTGCAAAGCATGAGAATTCCCTGGGATCTTTGTTTCTCCTCCCACGTCTGCTGAAATGCAAATAAATTTCCCTAGGGCCTCCATTCGCCCTCCATAAACTAAAGATAACACCAGTCACTCAAACTTCCACATGGGAGTTTGGACATCTTAGAGAAAATTTTCTTTTTAAGCCCACACATAAGCATAAGCACATGTGGTGTGGTGGAAATGGCATCTGCCCACTGAAATGTCTCCATGCTGTGGAGTTGTGGCTGAAGACTTCATGGCCCAGCGCCCTGCAGCCTGCCATGGCCATGTGACTCCAGTTCTCACCGGTGCGTGGTGAGGGGAAGCGATGCAGGTCTCATCCAGGCCAAGGCTTCTGAGAAGCAGGTGGGGTTTCTCCACTCTTCCTTTGTCTGCTGGCCAGGGGACAGGTCCCAGGGAACGGTGGAGAGCCCCCAGACAGAAGGAACCAGAGTCTCTGAACCACAAGGAAAAAGAGAGGGCCTGCCAACCAGGACTGCTACATGAGCGTTAGGCCACTGGTGTGCTGGGTTTATTTGTATAGCTGCTGGCATTACTTAATCTAATATAGCTGTGTGTCTAGAAATGTATTTAATACGTGTGTGTGTGTGTGTGTGTGTGTGTGTGTGTGTGTGGTGTGTGCATTGTTTTAAGAAACCCTGAGATCCAAATATAGGTTTTTATTACGTTAACCACATTTGTATCACAGGAGGGTTCCTCATTGTATGAATCATTCTCTGCGGGAGTCTTTCAAAAAGATAGTCCCCCACCCCCAGTAAGAATATTATTCTGCTTACAAGAAGTTGATTTCAATGCAGCTGCCAAACACGCTGCCCATATCATGAATGTGTACGATGATCCATGCAGGACACAGAAGGGCCCTGGCTCACCTTGCAGTCCCTGAAGGCCTCTCTCTTTGTCCCTTGCCTCCAAGAGGATGAGGCTGGGGCAGATTTCCTCCACAAGGGCTCACTGTGCTTCCCGTGGCACAATCTGATCTGAAACACCACTGGATCCCTGCCAGGCTATTTCTTGTGGTGCTCAACAGCATAGCGTTTCCATGAGCGAGTCATGAAAACAGCATAGCGTGGATGTGAGTTGCAATGGGCTTGTTTTTTGTTGGTGAGCCATGAAGTTGAGGTTTCCAGGTTGCTCCTTCCAGGATGTGAGACTGAGGGCTCAGCGAAGGCTGTCTGGGCACAGGGCAGTGTGGGCATGGGTGCCAGCGTCTGGGAGGGAGGCTGTGTACGTAGCCCGAGACAGGAGCAGGTGGGGCTGCCAGAAGGAGAGAAGGGGAGGAGAAAGAAAGGTCTGACAATGACACTTGCAGTGAATTCACACTGGGCCAAGAAGGAGCAGATTTTAAGAAAACACAAGGGAATCAAGCTGGAAATAGCAAGATAAATCCAAGAAGGAAAATGGATCTTAAAACAGCCTGGCCTTTACATCCGTTAAGTCATTTATATAAAAAGTCAAAGTGTCATGACATGATTTTAAAATATATTTTACTTAGATAAAGTGGGGAGTTTGTTTGTTTTGTCAAACAAAAAGTGGTTGCAAGTGCAGGCAACCACTGGAATTGAAGGCAGGATTATAGCTCAGTTCCAAATATTCCATGAAAATTTGCTGTTAGGCCTGAGCACAGACTGGGTAGGGCCATCTTGTCCCAGGAGTGAATCCCTCCGACAGCCACATAGGGCCAGATCCTGCAAGCTCCCCGTGTTCCTCTGTCGACCAAAATCCATTTTGTCTATAATTTTCCTTCTCTCCAGAGAGGGTCTTCATAAACAGAGTGGTAGGGAATGCAACTAACCGAGGACCCCCAGATTATAGATATGATGTCAAACCAACATTAGAGAGATCAAAAGAGTTTCTAAATACTCAGCTCCTAATTAAACTCATGTTTAATTACCAAATCAAAAGCAAGGATCTAAAGGCCCTTAGGAATATGCTCTAAAGGGAGCAGAAGAAGAGAACGTCGTCCACATTTGTGATCGAGAGCAGCACTTTTCAGCTTCTCAAATATCCGTGGCCATTCAGCTCCCCTGGGACCTCAGCAAAATGCAGATTCTGATTCAGCAGGCCTGGGGCAAGGCCTGGGATTCTGCGCGCTTAACAAGTTCCTGGGGATGCCACTGCTGCTGGCCCAAGTCCCACACTTTGGATTGCAAGGGTTCAGAGCAAATTAGGGACTAAAGGAGCAACAGATATTAGAGACATAGCTTCTGATCTGAGGCTTGGGCCACGCAGAGAAATTGTGGCATCAACAGAACTCTGCTCACACTCCTGAGACTGTCAAGGTTTAAACACACACACACACACACACACACACACACACACACCCCTGTGCAAGGTCACACACAAAGGAATCCATTCAAAACCTGTGCTACAGATTTTTATTCATACCCTATATCACGTGGGTAGTATATTCAATCTGGAAGTTCAAACATTCATTCTGGAAGTTTCTGTTTGTGTCTCCGTCACAGGGGTAATTTTTAAAAGCAAATGTCTAAAATACATTCTGATATCCAGGCATTTACACCTGACTCTTTTAATAGCACTAACCTCAGCAGATGGGTGTGTGTTGGGGTTTTTAGTTGATATTAACATGCTCAGGTGCTCACAACCTGAGACCCTAAAATAAGTGTGATTATCTCGTTCTTCATGAATCTGGCAGCTCTGGGCTACTGGCAACATGAAGTGTACCAGGCACTATGCAGGGGGAGGAGATTTGAGGATTCTAGGTCGGGACCAGGTTCCAAAATTCCTTTCTCTAATCACTCAGTAGTTAACTGGCCTCTTGTATTACGCTGGAACTTACAGGGAAGGTCTGTCCTCACAGGTCTTGATACACCGACTGGGTTATATGATCTTTCAACTGAATAGACTTCCACTGGAAATAGGATTTACAAGTAAGGGAAGTTAGCAGGGCACTTTCTTTACATATCTGTTTTATTTAAAATTTAAATGACATTCTGATTTTTCTATCAGTTAATCCCTGATCTTGATTAAAAAAAAAAAAAAAAAAACAGAACATGTGCCAAACAAGAGCCCTTGCTCAGAAAAAAAGACAGGGAAGGAGCAGCTCATGCCAAGGTTGGGACGTGCTGGGCCATGGTGGAGCGTACAGGGCCATGGCCTATGCCTGGGGTGTATACAGCAGGTTGCCCTGTAGGACCAACATGGCAGCTTGAGACCCTTGCAGAGGAGCCTGACTTTGGGCAAGGCACCTGCCCTCACTCAGCCTCACTTTCCTTAGCATCACATGCCTACTTCCTGCGCTTCCATCCAGAGGGGATGAGGTGTGGCCGTAAAGGACCCGCACACTGCAGTCCCACCCTGTGTGACAGCGGATGATGATAACGCTGCCGCTGCTGCCCACAAACTTCCTTCCCTCAAAAAGCATTTCACCCGTTTGCAAAGTGATGCTCCTCTTGAGCCCTGCCTTTCCAGAGGGAAAACTGCCACCCCTGGTTTTATTCTTTTCTGATTCTCAATAGTCAGCTTTTTTACCCAGGTGGGGGAAATTAATATCTGTGCCCAATAGTACTTCAATGACTTATGTTATCCGTTATTTTCTTTTATGGTGCTTTTGTGTCCTAACTAGGAAATCTTTGCCTTTGCCAAAATCATGAAGTTATCTTCCTATGTTTTTTACTAAAAGCCGAATCGCAGGACAGTGGCCGTAGAAGTCAGAATCTGTTAAGGAATGTGTAACAACTCACCTGCTGAATCAACTAGCAAGAAAAAAATATTATCTACAGAAAATAAAATAAATTTTTAAAAAACTGAATCTTTTTACTTTTCCCATTTAAGTTTGCCATCCATCTGGCATTGGTTTTAGCAACATTATTTTAAATATTAATTTTGTATTTAAGTACAATTTAAACATTAATTTGGTACTATTTGTCATAATTTTTATCTTTTTTGTTTTTAAGTAAGAAACCAGGAAAGTACCAATTTTCTGGGTAGAAAAAATGATATATCCTAAAATTATAATATTTTTCTATTTTAACTTTAACATAGTCAAAATGTCAGAAAGCAATTTTTCCATTTCATGAGGCTAAATAAAAATCAGTTTGTCATGAGCATTAATTACATACATAGAGAATGCTTGTGTGAGGCAAACAAATCGTGGTGACTACTTAAGACGCTTGGGCTAGGATTTATGCATTCATCCAACAATGTTTTATTTATAAGTATATACTCATAATACATATATTTATATAAAATAGCCATACATATTTGTTATATCCGTCGTATTTATTTGTACACGTTTATGTATTCATTAACATTTATTATATTCAGTACATTGATATCCATGTGCTAGTGAAGATATGTGATTTGCTTGGGGGAAACTGGGGACATCCCAAAAATCACTCAGCATAACCAAGTGACATTAGAGGACAGGTTTGATGATGTCGTCGGTATCCAAGCTTTATTCTTTGCCTCTGAGCTTTGTTGTGATTTCAGAACAGTGTCTTTTAGGTCACAGATGTGACTCCATGTGTACCAGAAAATACGTGTGTCAGTCTAGCATGACAGACCTGACCTGCAAGGTGCAGCCAACGTCAGCATCCCGGGTCAGAACCGGCACACCAGAGACCAAGTTAGATGCATGCAGCAAAGCACAACTTCTCCCTCTGAGAATTGACTTCAGATACTGGTTTTTCAGCAGGCCAAGCCACTGGACAGGGAAAGCAGTTCATTTATCCAGTTTTTGAATACGAAGATAAATGAAATCATGAAGTGACATGAGAGCCTTAGGTCAAAAGCAAAATTAGATGCTATCCTATTTACAGCACCACGAATCACTTTTCATTTCAAATGATAAATGCTTTCATGATGAGTGATCCTGGCATGTTCACACTGAAGCAAAAAAGCACTGCCTGAGGGAAGTGTCCATGGCAGCCAGGGTTTCCATGTTATAAAGAATGGGGCGTGGCTGAGAGGCGACACCAGGGAGCCTGAGCACTGTTTCCCGCTCAATCTCCAGCCCGCAGTTCTTGAGACAGAGCTGTCAGCTTATTCTGAAAATTTTAAAGTTTGTTTTTATTCTAACCTAGATGAAAGACTAAACTCCACATCCACATGGCCTGTGGGCATCCAAGAGGACCCACATTTTCCCCAAAATCACTTTAACCAAAGCTCCGGGGTGAGACTCATGACTCAGAATGCTGCCCCACACATTGGTCGTGAACATGATGAGTTGGAACTGGAAAGCCTTTTTCAGAACCAGAATTTCTAATCAACCATGTCAAGTGCACAGGAACACCAGCACAGGGCAGCAGGCTGTGTGGCCAGGAAAGAAGAGTGCCCACGTGGGGGCTACAGGATACTATTTAGCTCTACCGTCCATGTCAACATTGAAAACACCTGCTAAATAACCGGCTTTCGCTTAAGTATGATGGATTCTAAGCCTCCTCTGCCTGATAATCACTTACCTGTACGGTTTGCTTCTTTTAACTCCAAGGTAGGAATCATAAAACTGAGACCCCAGCTCAAGGGAGGATGTTTACCTTTCTTTGCCCACCTACCTATCATCCACTGTCTGCTTCAAGCTGCCAATTATAAGTCGAAAAGGAAGGAAAGTTCGTCCATGCCCTCTTGTCCGTAGAGTTTCAGGTTCCCAACATCACTGTTCTTTGTTGATTTGTAGCAGGCCTGGTCTAATCCACAGCCAGCCACACCAGCAGATCAACTCCTAACAGGATGGAGAAGATCTGGCAGCAGCCTCCCCCTGTTCTTAACTGGTTTGTTGATGAAATTAAATAGAGGAGGGAACAAAATCTGCCAAACCCACCGGCTCTTTATGCTGGTGTCAGTGTGAAGACCACATTCTGCCCTCCAGTACCCTGCGGGTCATCAAAGAAGATATTAGCGTCCCTTTCTCTTCTGTGATGCAACCCTTAAAAGCAGAAAATGCCCTAGTTACAACTCTGGGGGTGTTATCATTTGAAAACTGCATTAGTGAATTCCACATGCAAGTTTCTTTCTTGCTAGCTTAAGAAAGAGATGGTTAATTTTCAATGAACTGTGGTTCCCAGTTTAAAATGTCATCCTAAGCTTTGATTTTAAATGGCAATATAAAAAATGTATTGCAAAGAAGATGGAAACTGCCATAATGACTGATAGGGTGGCCCAAACTCTTCCAATTATGACAGAAAATCAGATTTGATTTCTTTGGGGGAGTGGGGTGAGGAAGGCAACAGTACTTTAGAAATGAGTGAATGGGGCATTGGAGGCAATGTTTCTCTCTAACATTGCAGCCAGTTTTGACCCTCATTGCTTCAGCAATGCAAAGTGGCCTAAATGCAGGTCCCCAAGCAGCGCCCGCGCAGTGAATGCAAATACCGTACTTGGTTCCTGACCGCAGTGTGCAAAAGCACATAAAGGCAAGAGGGTCGCATTTCACATTCGCTCTGCTTCTCCAGGGCCAGGCTTCCTGGAGGCTGAGCAGTCACTGGCTGCCTTGTTCATCTCTCTGCCCCTTTGCTAAATCACAACCTACTTCAACATGGAAAATGAAGGGAGAAACATCAGCAGACCATTTGCCAAATGTCGATCATCTGTTTTAGTTGTGGTTGTGCTGATTTTATTGCTCTTGGCAAAATCTTGTTCTCCCTGCAGTGCAGCCGAAATACTAGGTTATATCAGTTGCCATTGAAAACACAACCCACTACACGTCAGACACAAAGGAAATAAAAATTGCTGACACTCTGTTTTGCAAGGACAAATTAATTTGCCCCAGAATGGCATGTTTGCCACCAATCTCATTAAAAGCACTGCAAGATTATCAGGAAAAATTAATACAAGCTGTTGGTTATCAGCTACATCATTTCAGCTCACAAAGGCAAGTCCTAGCTGTCAGTTTGCTGCTGGGGGCAAGGACAGGCGTTAACAAAGAAAGTCACATTCAATTAGAAACCATCGCTGGGGCTAGCATTTGCGGTTCCCCTGCACCGGATCAGCTTGAAGAACAATCACACTGCTTCTTTTTGGCTCGAACTTTAAAGCAAGGGCACTTTTGGCAGCAAAGGGGATCAAGTCCTTTCTCAAACATGCTGATGCAGTCTGCCTGGAAACTTTGGAAACTGAGGCTCCATGGTACTGAGCATGCTCAGGAGGTAAAGATTGGATAATAATTTAAAAAGTGCTTTGGAACTACTCATTCACTGAAGATGGGGCTGGTTGAACCTGCAAGGTGCCAGTGATGCCTCCCTCCTGGCACTGGGCTCAGGTCCCCGCAGAAGCTCTCCCCAGGTAACAGTCCCACGAACTCTGTGCATGGCTCTCAGGCATCACAGGCACCTATTTAATGCCTAGGACACTCATTGGCAGCCACTACACTGATGGCCCTTGTGTGCCTTCTGAAATATTCATTTAATGGACCCTCATGGAGCAATAGCTGTGAGCCCAACACTCTTAGAGACCCTGAGAATACGGCAGTTGAGCAAACACCAAAGAAAGAGATATTATGTCCAGAAGCCTTTTATTGCTAAACAAATGTCATTTGGTTTCTAACCTTCACCAATTGCTAATCTCAGCTGTGGGCTATCTCTGAGTTAAATTCACCCACCCATTTTCAGGAATCGCCTGTTTCTGCAAAAGCAGCTGTTGCATGTGCTCCTCCTCCTCTGCTCCCCCTTAGACCAGTGTGGTCAGTCAGTTCCCGAAAGTGTGAATTTGGCCCCTATTATAGGTGCCAGGATGTTAAATGACCAAAGCTGCTCCAGGGTATTTATTACTAAAAGTATATATTTTTAAAAGGCATATATATAAAGTCCAGAAAGGCCTGTCTCTGCATTGACCTAGCCTAGGTGAGAGTCTGTCTCTCCTGCTAGATCTCCATCTACTGGGGTAAGGGGGCATGTGATTTGTCAGATTATGTCCCTGCAACACTTTGCACACCATTTAGCCCTAATAAATGTGCAAAAAAAAAAGAAGAAGAAGAAGAAGAAGTGTTGTTGAAGTGATTTGACTGTGAAATGTGTCTCTTTTTCCTTTCTGGGCTCTGAATCCCAGGCCATGAGCAGGGCTTGGCACCCTCAATCCTAGGCCTCCCCTGCTTTATGCTGAGAAGCAGTGGGAAGGACGGGGCCTGGGAGTGGAGCCCCAGGAGCCAGTCACCCAACTGGCCTGACAGGTGCATCTGAAAAGACCTTCTGGAGGCAAATGAAGCTCCCGCCTCCTACTGCCTCCAGTCATCCTCCCGTCCAGGTCCCACAGCCTGCCCTGGCCCTGCCGTACTGTTTGGTTTGGGCTGTGGCCTCCACCTGGGTGCTGACTCATGCATCCAAGCAGGCTCAATCCAAGCCCCTTCCCCTAAAAATGTGTCTGTGAGTGGCAGGTAGCCTGGCTGATAGAGGTGTCCCTCCTCAGGTGAAGGGGCCTCATACTCACAGCAGTAACAGTGGGGGTGAAGGGGCTCCTGTCCACTTCCTGAGCTGAGCTTGTCTGAGACACCTGTGCCTCTTCTAAGGCAGCACCCTACTTCCAGTTCATTCTTGGCACCACAGAATGGCAGGAATAGGGCATCCAGTGCTCAGTTCTGCTGGCCTCACAGACTCCCTTTCAACTCCCGGAAGTATGAGTCTGTCAGTAGCACTGGAACCAGGAGGGCCAACCTCTGTCACTTCCCAGCAGTCCTGTCCACAGTTTCTCACAGCATTCCAAGAAGAAGCAAGAACAACTCTCTTGGGCTGAAAAGAATTGGAGACAATCCAGGAACACAGTCTTCAGATCCTGCCTCTGATCTTGGCCTCAAAAGACAGAACCTCCCATCAAAGGACAGAGCCACCAAAAAACTCCATCTACATCATGCTGATGGCTTCTGTGAGACAGAAATTTCCAGAAGCTCTGAGGTGGTGGGGAGGGGGGCTTTTGTGAGGATGTGCTCTGGGCTGAGTTGTCCAAGCCCCACTTGCAGAGGTAGAGCAAATCCTGTTAAAAGCCTCCATCTCAAAGGCACACACTTTGCAAAGCAGGTGGACCTCACAGGGGATGGAGAATCTATATTCCCATGGAACTGGGATGAAGTAGAGTCATGGAACAGTACCTGTCCCTGAGTGTCCCTGAAAAGCAAGCCATTAAAACAAATGTGGTGGCTTTGGACAGAGACCCAGCCCTGCATCACTGCTGTGGAGGTCTGTGGGAGGGGCCACTGAGCACAGCAGACTCTGCAAAGTGGGTCTCCACTTTGGTTGGCGTCAAAGGGGCAAGCTAGATGACTTCTGCCATCATCAGATACAGTGAGAGACACAGATCCTCTGGTTGAAAGAAACACACTTATAGCTACTACAGTGGAGGACATCTTTCCTTGTTCATCCTAGAGAACGTCCCCCCAGGCCGGAGGACGAGGCTGGCCAGAGCTGCTCTCAGTTGAATACGAGTGAGTGGTGTCTAAACTACTGCTGAGCTGGAGCTCAAATGCTCTCTGTGGTTCATAAAGCAGCTCTTTCCATATTGGTTCCAATTTTCCTTTTCTGTTCATTCAACAAACTCAGGCAAGCTCTCTAAGTCTAAACCTCATCCTGGCTTAAAATCTGAGGAAGCCATAATGGTGAATGTCCATGTCCACACTCTTTGCCTTTGGCTCTCGGACTTGCCCTTCCCTCCCATGGCACCACCCTGGGGACGTGGACCAGCCTCAATGGAAGCCGTGGGACGGAGCAGGGTGCGCCACTGCGGTCACAACTCCATAAGTGTGCTGTGTTTTCTTCTCAGCATACCCATTTTAGGCTCGTGTGGTATTAAACTTTTCTGCCAGTAAGTAGAAAAGGCATTTAAAAAAAAAAAAAACTGAGAAACAACTTGCAGGCGAGAGCAGATATTTCAGAAATGACTCAGAATCGTGTTTTGCTAGAAGAATGCTAATGAAATACAGAGCACGTATTCATGAAACTGATAACACTCCCTCAGAAAGAAAATGACTCTTATTAGACATCTGAACTTGAGCAAAACATTCATGTCATTGATTATAACATAATGGATTGGCTCCTACTCTAGCAGCAAAATTTAGCTTTAATGTAACTACAGAAGGGAGGATTATTCTTTGGGGAATACTGATCGAGTGTATCTTTCTGATCATCTGAAACAGTTCATTCACCTCTGAAACTGACTGTAAACCTCAGGGAAGAAGCTTCTCAGAAATATGTGACCCAGTGAGCTAAGAGGCAACTCCCCAGTGCATCACCTTCCACACCCACAACCTCAAGTCCAAGACCTGCAGAAAGACAGCTCTTACCATGTCCTCTGTGACCCGTGCAGAAGGGTGCACAATCATGCTAGATCCAGTGACCCATAAAAAACCAAACTAGCTAGTAAGCTTGAGCATGACTAGCACCGAACTACTGAGTTTCTGACTGTTAGAAATTAATCGAGTCACAGCACATTTGTGATTCATATCAGCTGCACAGGGCGTTTCTGTAGACAGCTAACCCATTAGGGAAGCAGTCAGCTAATACTATCTGGATGTCAGATACATCTCATGTTTTGGCAGCTCTTTATTCTCTCTTTCAAAGAGATCGTGTTGACAGACACTTGCCCTTCAACTCGCTGCTCTGTTGGACGGCAGCTCTGTTTTCACAGCTGCCTTCATTGCACTTGAGAATTTTCAGCAGCATTGAATGGGGATGCTTCACAGGTAAGGGAGCCAGATAGGCAAAAATCTAGAAAGAGGGCAGGTACATTCACAAAGCCATGCCCAGAACGTCTAGATCAGAGGGTGGACTCTCCTTCCAGGATCCAGAGGCTTGAAGTCTAAGTGGCTCAACCTCAGAGAGGACCTCTAACTTCTCTAGGCACAGTTTTTAGAAAGATCAGAGCCAGACTGCAAAGCAGGCTTTAAACAACACACTCATTTAAAACCAAGGGTAATAAGAAGGGTGTGAATATTGAGAGTTTTTTTTATCCCATGAATTAGATTTGATTTTCCTAAAAATTATTTCTTAAAATCATGATCATTATGATTATGTATAAGAAAAATAAGAGTTCACATATTTTAGAGATATATACTGAAATATTTACAGATAATAACATTACACAATGTTTAGGCCAGGTGTGGTGGCTCACGCCTGTAACCCTAGCACTCCAGGCAGCTGAGGCGGGAGGATTGTTTGAGGTCAGGAGTTTGAGACCAGCCTGAGCAAGAGTGAGAGCCCGTCTCTAGCAAAAAAAATTAGAAAAAAAATTAGCTGGTCATTGTGGTGCCTGTGCCTTTAGTTCCAGCTACATGGGAGGCCAAGGCAGAAGGATCACTTGAGCTCATGAGTTTGAGGTCGCTATGAGCTATGATGATACCACTGCACTCTAGCCTGGGTAACAGAGTGAGACCCTGTCTCAACAACAACAACAACAAAATTATACAGTTTTTAGAAATTGCTTTAAAAAAAAATTCGGAAGGTGGTGAAGTTGGGTTATAAATGAAACCCAATTAGCCATAAGTTGATCATTGTTGCAGTCAAGAGATGGATACGAAGGAGCTCATTACAATATTTTAGTTATGTATATGTTTAAGGTATGCTATGAAAAAAACTTAAAAATTAAATATTATAAGACGTGAAAGTCTTTCTCGGGGACAATTATCTAATTTGAAACTGAGTTTCCTTTAACTTGTGATTTATTTGCATATAAATAAATCACATGAGTTTTGTCTTGCAAAAAAGAAACCACAGCGTTAAACCCAGGCTGCTCTTCTCTTTTCTTCTTGGTTCTGCTTTCTTCCCAGGGATTCGGAGTGAGGAGGCACTCAGTACGATGTCTCCCATTCAGCAGATGCATCCCAAAAACACCGTTAGTTGCCCTCCCCATCAAAGCCACTCGTCACGGAGCACTGGCCATTTCGTAGGGCTGAGGTTATATTGCCATGGAAAGCAGCCAGGCCTCCACCTTTGACAATACCCTTTAAAGAAATGATTGCAAAGCTAACTATTGACAAATCTATAAAATATTTGCAGATTCTTGAATGAGAAAAGAACGCCACCGTGCTACTGAGAGACACAGAAAGAACTCCTGCAGCTCTGCCTCCACCCCACACAGACCAGACATCCTTCCCTGAAGGCGGGACACACGGGATCTGAACACAGCAGGTGCCCTCAGCCTGAGCCAAGCTGAACTGCAGCCACTTACAGAGACCGGATGGTTTCCTCGTGGTCCTCTCCCACCCCCACTGAATCCTTCCCATAGTCAAAAGGCAGTCCCCTAAAACAAATGAGCACGGCTAAAAGGAATTTACTTACTGAATTAAGAAAACACTTAAATATATTAACTGAATGAAGAAAACTAGAAAACAAAACACTACTAACAAATAAAGCTGAGCAGAGAGAAGCTGACATCCGCCTGGGACAGAGACAGACATCCTTTGGAACACTGATTTAGCCCAATTATAACAGCCTTGTGGGTAGGCAGGGCAAAGGGGTCTCTCTGGGTCAGCCTAACAGGACGGGGAAGGGTGGCTTGATACAGGAATGGGCAGGAAGGTTTCTGACCAGCCGATGTGAGAGCAAAGTTGGCCAGGGGTCATACGAAAAAAAGTCTGCCAGGAGATCTGACTGGGTAATTTATAAAGAGGTTTATTTGGCTCATGACTGCGCAGACTGTATGAGAAGCATGGCTCCAGCATCTGCTTCTGGCTAGGCCCTCAGGCTGCTTCCACTCCCAGTAGAAGATGAAGAGGAGCTGGTGTGTGCAGAGACCACATGGCAAGAGAGGAACCAACAGAAAGAGAGGGAGGCACCAGGCTCTTTTTAACAGCCAGCTCTCCCGGGGACTAACAGAGCCAGCCTCACTCACCCCCACCCAGGGCATTAGATGCAAACACCTCCCAGCACTGCCACCCCTCCCAGCACTGCCACACTGGGGATCCAATTTCAACATGAGATTTGGTGAGGACAGACATCCAAACTGTAGCGGTGTTCACCTCCTGAATGTTTATTCACTGTGCATAATTACTAGCTTCTGAAAAAGCTGTGAAATCCGTTTTATGAAAGAATTCTATTTTGAATGTCCAGATGGAATTTAATTTAGAGGAAGTCTGTTGTAAATTACCTCTAAGGACTACCTGCCAGGTTAGCTAACCTCAGGCAAGTTACCTAACTTCTCTGTGCACCAGTTTCCCCATATATAAAGCAGGGAGAATAGCAGTGCCTACTTCACCAGGCTGGTGTAAGGATTAAGCAATTAACATGTTTGAGGGGCTGATGTTTGAGAGATATAGCCCTCCTGAGGCTGAGGTACAGCCATCTTCCCCTCAAATGTCCGTGTCCTTCCCCTGCCCAGTCCCCCAGCCTCGTCCCCAGAGCAGTTAACAGTGGCATGCACAGGGGTGCCGAGGGCTGTCTCTCCCTGTGCTGGCAGCTCTCCACGTCTGGAGCCACCATGGAGTCTCACTTCCTAGAAGTCACTCAATGAGCATTTGAAGTGAGAAACTCCCACTCAAAAATAACTGGCCAAATGCGAACTTCAAAGGTCATATTCTGCCCACATAACTAATGAAGGCCGTCCTGCTAATTCTTCATTAGTGACCTCACATGGTGCCACACTCAGAGTGGGAAAGCAGTAAATATTCCTGGGTGAATACAGTGTGACTTCATTCTATGTAACAAAAAGGTATTCCACTAAGACTTTTCCATTCACTTCCAAAACGTTTTGTAAGCTGAGCGTCTCCTTCCCAACTCTGGAGTGCTCCAGCCAGTGCTCAGGTTCTCCGCCTGCCGGACCTGCCATGGGGGCCCACGGGGCGTCCTTGTGCCGAGCAGCAGCACAGCACCTCTTCCTCTGAGCCGGCAGCCTGCGCTAGGGCGTGCAGCGGTGAGGTCTGAGGCCTGGTGAAGTCTTTGCTGTTCGTCCGCGGGTTTTGCTTCTTGCACATCAGGGGCTGGGGAGCTGTGGTGAGAGGAAGGGCAGCCTGAACGCCAGCATTGTCATTGAGAAACAGCGGCAGAGGGAGTAAATTCTATTCGCAAACCATTGGTGGTGGTTAAAAAAGACATTTTTCCTCCTGCAGCTATTGTGAACACCTGACTTGTGGCGTTAATTGCAGGGTAGGACAGGGAAAGACAGTAAGAGCATTTGGCCAGGCCTCTTCTATGCAAGACGACAGGGATTGAGTAGGAAAAAAATCCGGGTCCTGACCTGGACAGCTGACACATGGAGGTCTCTGTTCCCTGGGCTCTGTGAGCACAGAGCCTGGTGTCAAGTCTCAGCCTTAGGAGCATAGAGACAGCCCCGAGAAGGTGGCATGGGGCTGGGCCTTGAAAAACAGCTGAGTGTGTCACAAGATTTTGAGTTAGGGTGTAAGACAGAAAGACTGGTAAATTCAAACTTCTCTGCTTGAAACGTAAGAAAACCTAGTAAAGATAAGTATTCTCCCCGTGCCAGAGTTTTCTGCACAAAATCAAGCATCTCCTGTCCCTGGAATGTTATGTCCCAAAGGTAGAGCCAGCCTGCTCCTGGACCTCAGGTGAGGGAATCCCAGATGGTAAGGAAATCTCCTCTGGTTTCTGCTTCCTGGGTGGCCCCGCAGTCCCTGCAGCTCTGTTAGAACCCCTCCCCATCAGAGAGTCAAATCTGTCTCCAAGGAGATGACAGATTAGAAGCACAAGCCTTCCTTACCCCGTCTCCCCCCGCACAAAGTAATTTAAAGGATTTGAGAAGCAGTGAAAACACAGAAGTCTGACCAAGAATCCCAGATGCATAAAAGATGAAGTGTCTGGTCTCCTCTGACTCCCATGACTCAGCAGCCCCAGGCAGTCACCCATGAGGCAGCAGGTCAGGGGAAGTTACAGGTGCTGGACCCACCCTAGAGCCTGAGCTGGCTAGAAGGAACCCACTGGAAACAGCAACCCCTCCCTGTAGAACTCTAAGGAGAGATATAGAGACTTTTTCTCCCACTTAATCTTAGCAAACTCTGGGGAAAGTGGATAGAAAGAGGCATGATATAAAATATCACATCAAGCCCACCTACCTTTTGCATTCCTCTGCCAAGGTGGAGGCCGGGAAGGGGGAGTCAGAAGCCAGGCCTAGAGCCACAGTGCTGGGTGGCAGAGCCAGCTCAGCCCCTTACTAGCTAAGCAACTCCGAGCGGGCTGCTCTCCCACTTGTGGCCTCCATTTCTTTACAACACGAGAGTGAAAATAACACAACCACGGAGCACATGGGGGAGCGGTGGGAAGAAATGAGTGAATACATGAGTGGCACTTAGAACAGCAGCAGACATGCAATGAGTAATCGGAGTGTTAGCTATTCTTAGTAACGCAAAGGATTTGAAGGCGTTCTTTTATTTAAGTATTTATTTATTTTTGCTGGAAGATGAAATAGATCTTTTCTCTCTATTCATATATGATGCCAAAAGCCACCCACCCTAGTAACCAACAGACACAAACTCAATTAGGCTCACCAAACTCCAGGAAAAGTGGTCACATTTCAAAAAAAGCAGGAACATCAGAAAAAGGTAATTTCCTCCCAAGGATGTTGTTTCCTCTGGCTACATTAAGACCTTGAGTTTTTCTAGTGAAGATAAGGTAGCAGGATGCTGTCAATTCTACTGACACAATCCAGCAAAAAAAAAAAAAAAAAAATTAATTAATATGTTTAAAATGCAGTACATACATGTGGACACAGAAATGCTTAGATGTATTTCAGAATATGCCATCTTTCCAAGTTCAGAAATAACACCTTCAGTAAATATTTCTATGCTTCTTTTCCAGAGCCTACGTCCACACCACCTCGTTGTTACCACTGATGAGCACCTCAGAATTTGGAGAAACGGTTCTTGAAAAATCTCTAACACGTCTTTTTTTTTTAAATATTATTTTATTTTTTTTTATTGGGGGAAAACTACAAAGCATTTACAGTACAATGTTTACAGTCACAATTTGTAGTGAGCTGATTTCCCAAAATATATT
>CAUYRT010056121.1:0-30117 GCA_963574885.1 Lepilemur ruficaudatus
ATCAAATCAGACTAGTCAAAACTTTTTTAATGGTTCTCACTGTGCTTTGGCTATAATCTAGATACTTTATCTTGACATTCAGGGGCTGAATTTTCTGGGACCCTGCTTAGATTCCCAACCTCCACTAATGCCATTCTGCTCCTTGTTCTCTACGTATTTGGTACACAAGCTTTCATATTCTTCAAACACTAATGTTTCAACTAATGAACATTCCTGAGAGCTCCAGTTGCTATGTGCATCATGGGCATTCCTGTGTAACCTGGAAGGTCAGAAATTTGCCTGCATAGAGTCCTCCTTTTGCCACTGCCTTTTACCTTCTGTGGCAGGATTCCTCTGCTGCCAGCGTTCCAGCAGTAGCTTTTCATTCCAAATTTTACTGTTGGGCCATGGTTTGACAGGGTGTCCCTCAGATAACGCCTTACAACTAACTTAGGTCTGGTGAATGAACAGAAACATCAGATTATTTATCAATCAGTGTTATAATCCAAGAGCAATTGTACCTTAGTGATACCATCAGACATTTGGTTACAGAAGCTAGGACTAATTATCCTAGATGGAGCTGCAGCCCATTCAACTAAGTGAAGTATCACAAGAATGGGAAAAGCAAGCACCACATGTACTCACCAGCAAATTGGTATTAACTGATCAACACATATGTGTACATATAGTAGTAACAGGTATTGGGCAGATGGGAGGGGGGAAGAAGGTATGGGTATATTCACACCTAATGGGTACAGTGCACACTGTCTGGGAGACAAACATGCTTGAAGCTCTGACTTGGGTGGGGCAAAGGCAATATATGTAACCTAAACATTTGTACCCCCATAATACGCTGAAATAAAAAAAATTGAAAAGTAAGAAAATAAAAAAAATAAAAATCTAATTTTCAATCCAATTATCCATAAAAAGAACATAGTATTTGGTGAGGATGAATAGGACTTTCCTTTGGTACAAGAAATGCAAAAAAAAAAAAAAAAAAAAAGGAACATAAGCTAACTCAGGATAAAAGAAGAGAAGAAGTCCTGAACTGTCAGGACAGGAGAGACAACCATACACCAGCACAGCGGAGCAAGCACCACCCCTTCTACTCAAGCTGTTTTCCATTGTGAACATAATGAGTACCAACAGAAGTGGGCTTATTGCCCCAGATTCAGATGGTTTTAACATCAGTGCAACCAAAGGACAAAGCAGGCCACTGTTAATGAGTAAAAGCAGCAAGGGGGTTTCTGGATAGGACATCAGACAACTTTCCTTCAAAGCAACCTCTGTCTCTGCTGGAGCCAGTTCCCAAAATGAGTGAGTAGTTTAAAAAGTGTCAGGAAATCAAAGGCATAAGACCAAGAACACTCGAAAGAGTACTAGAGAAGTAATGATTATTAGGAGAAACTCACAGGGAAGGAACGGTATTAAGTACATGGGCTCCATGTTGCTCATTGCATTTTGGATGAGCACACAGAGAACTAACAGGCTGGACATCAGCTTTTGGGGGAGGAAGCCTAATTTTTAAGCTTGGGCTGCATGATTAGTGAGCACCAGTTACTCCCTTGTTGGGGTCAGTTACTGGAATCCAACAACAGCAAGACACGGCACTTGGCACCTGCCCTACACTACCAGTCAGCTTTTATGAATTCGGAACACCAGTCCATCCCCGGATGTGATCATGTGGCTGATGTACAAGCCTTTTTGTTGACCAAAATTGATCACTTTAAGCTCTCAGCTATACACAGTTTCCATGGAGCTTTTCAGGAAGCCAGTCTCTTTTGTGGGGAGGCCAGCCTGCAGGAAAATTATTCATGGTCACATTAACCTTTACCTTCCCAGAGACCACATCATCCCTGAAGGCATGTAAAACTTAAAGGTCTAGTAGGCAGATAATCATTTATCTGGGGACAGAAATGGTGCAAACCAATGAAACTATATTGTGAGAATATGAACCTCCCAGGAAATGGTAGAGAGCAGAGGCAATGAGTTTGCAGAGTGAATGACAAGGCAACAGCATGTTAATGGAAATAACCTACCAAAAGCCCTATAGGCAGAGTTAATAGTATCAACCTGTTATGTGAAGTGGCCAGTGAAAATCGAAGCCATAGTAGAAGTATCTAAGCAGATTTCTCAGCTGTTAAAATACAGAGATCAGAGTAATTGGTGACCTAGAATACCTAGCGGTCAATTATGAAATGAATCCATTTATGAATGAGGAGTTATAGCAAAACCTCAAAGAACTAATCAGCACTCTAAACTTGCAAGTATGTCAAATTTGTGTTCACCAAAATTACATCAAGTGAGCCTTCTCAGACAGATGTCCTTACCCAATAGTTTAAGGTGGCTTCATAGGTTCCAAAGAAATGAGGACATGGAAGGCATATTGTGTCACTGCCCTAGCATGGGAACACTTGATTCTAATCATTTAATTGTACACTTAAAATGGAGTAAAGGCATGATATGTAAAGTATACTTCAATAAAGAAAAAAAAAATTCTGTACCTCCAAACCACTTAATGGGGGGGGGGGCGGTGGGATTTATCGATCCAAGAGAAGTCAGAAAATGACTGGAAATAAAAGAATCAGCAAAGAAAAAGTATAATAAATGGAGAGCCAAAATAAAATGGTGGTAATGAATTAAAAAAAAAAAGAAATATGAAATCTCCAACTAAAAAGTGCTTAACAGAAAGAGAAATTGTTGTTAGTATTGTCATTATAATTGTACTTTTGTTATTATTAGTTGACATAACAAGAAGTCTGGAAGTGTCATAGTTACAGGGTTGGTTAATTTAGTGGCATAATGATTTCCAGAAAGTTCTAGTTTGGGCATCTTTTTACTCTGCTATTCTCAGTAAACTGTGTTTGTCTTAAAGTTTGTAAGCACATGTCACATAATGCATCTAATGTTCCCAAGCACCTTAGTCTCACAAATTAAATGCACAAAAGCCAAAAAGGGAAAACGAGGTGCACCCCTTTTTTGTTAACTTTTCTAAAACTAAGGAAATCCTTCAGGGTCAACCAGTAAGTACAGTTTCCCTCAAACATCATTGGTCAGAATTAAGTCACATACTTGTTTAAAGCAAACACTAACAAGCAAGGAAATTACCATGATCTAACTTTAATTTAGTATGCATGGGTCTCTTCTGGCTGTCAAATACTTTAATACAACTGAGGTTCTATCAAAACAGAAGGGCAGAGGGTTGAGGCAGAGAGAAGCAGGGAACAGTTACTAGGTCAGCAATCAAATGTGTCTGCCACAGAATGTTTCCATAGTAAATCAATAGTATTCTCTACATTTTTAAAGTATTGTTAAATATCGTTTTGTTTTAATATTCTGACCATATAATTTGGTCATTTTATTTTTGTTTCTTTACTGAACAGTAACCATCTTGGCAGTGAGGCTGTCTTATCTATTTTGTAATCACCATAATGTACAATACAACATGATAGAAAGAGTAGTCTCTTGATAAGGCGGCACTTATCATTTCTCTTAAAATAAGACACAGATATGCCTCATTTTGTACAAGATCATGTGCCTTAAAGTTATGAGCAAATTAATGTTTGTAAATCAAATCTTTGTTTCCCTCTTATGCTTTCATTATAATTAATGAAGCTTGTTTTACATTAATATGCAATTGGCAATACCTAATATTTTAAATGTAATTCTCACTTCTCCTTAAGTATCTTTGTCAAGCAATTAATTATCCAAACATAAACACTTGGATATATGAGAACAGCTCATTAATTAAAGAAACTAAATCTTTTCATAAAACAAAAAGTCCTTTTTGTATCATGAAGTATTGCACTGAAAATAGTGCTTATATAAAAAAGAGGTTTTAAATTTGCTTTTACTTAATTTGACATAACTACATTAAAATATCATAATTCTGTTTTCAAGACCCATCTAATTTGATTTTGATGTGAGGACTTATAAATTCAGACCGGAGAGATAGAATTACTACACAGCTGGGTAATGCTTAAAATACACACATAGATAGGAAAATACAATACTACTTTTTATGTCTATCTTCTTGAAATTTGCTTACACACACCACTTCAGTGTTCTATCAGGCTACTTGAGCAATTTTAGAACTGAAATAGAGTTTATCAATACTTTCCTCAAACTCAGTATATCATCACAGCCTTTAAAGGTACCACATATGTAGATACTATTTAATAGAAAAAAGAATCAAATTCACCACAGCAAAATATAAAAAACGAGAAAGGAAAAAAAGATAGTGTAATCATATGGTCAGGTATGATGATTTTTAAATAGAAGTATTTAACAATTTCATAAATATTATATGTACTTGCAGGTTATAGTGTGTCAAAAGCAGCATGTCACAGTTTATGGATTTTAAATACTAATAAGAGACTTCTTAAAGAATATCCTCAGAGTAGAAATATGTATGTGGGCTTATAATTCAGAATGGAAAAGTTAAGAAAAATGTAAATATTATGAAAACCATGTGTAAGAGTAAAATTTTAGGAAAAAGAATACAACTTTCTGAGAACCTTGGAACTGAGTTATTATGTTGTGACAGTTTGGGTTTCATTTACTGAAATCCCTTGCTCTTTTTCCTGTTTGTAAAAATAATTTTAAAAGATCACATAAGACTGGCCAGTGGCCAAACTGTTCTATTTAAGGCACTTATTTAAGGAAGTTACCAACAAAAATTTATTTTTTATTTGTGGTCAATAGTCAAATAAAATACACATTTCTTATAAAGTCATATTTTATTACACAGAGCTGACAAAATTTCTGTCTAAACAGATGCTGTGATTTTAGAATCCAGCCAAACAAGTGGATCATTCAGTCCTACACTCTATCCTTGTATAGGGGTGAGAGTTACTGGTGCTGGTAGGAGAGCATGTAAGGACATATTAAATTTGAAAAAAAACAAATGTACTGCTTTATCTAACTTCATATTCCATGGAGGAAAATCACACTGGAGTTCTCAGAATAAGTAGGAAGTCTGCAAAGACGTGTCACCCTGTTTCTAAGGGACTCCACATTAGAGTCACTAGAGGAGATCTAAAAGTACCTTTACCTCTGACTCATCCTTAGATATTCTGATCACTTTGTCCACGGTGGGATCTGGACATACTTTTATTTTTAAAGACTTTATTTATTTAGAGAAGTTTTAGATTCCCAACAAAACTGAGAGGAAGGTACAGAGATTTCCCATATACTCCCTCCACCCACACATGCATAGTCTCACCCATAATCAGCATCTTCCACCAGAATGGTACATTTGTTATTACAGAATGGATGGACCTACATTGACACATCATTATCACCCAAAGCCTGTAGTTTATGTTAGGGTTCACTCTTGCTGTTGACATTCTATGAGTTTGGACAAATGTATAATGACGTACTCACCATTATGTTATCTTACAAAGTATTATCACTGCCCTAACAATCCTCTGTGCTCTGCCTATTCATGCCTTTATCCTTCCCAAACCTTGGCAACTGCCTTTCCAAATGTCACATAATTTGAATGATACCGTATATAGTCTTTTCATATTGGCTTCTTTCACTTACTAATATGCATTTAAGTTTTCTCCATGCCTTTTCATGGTGTGATAGCTTATTCCTTTTTAGTACTGAATAATGTTCCATTGTTTAGATGTACCAAACAGTGGAATTTATTGGTTCATTTACCTACTGAAGGATATCTTGATTGCTCCCAATTTTTGGTGATTATAAAACTGTTATATAAATATCCATGTACAGATATTTGTGAAGATCTGAGTTGTCAACTACTTTGGGTAAATACCAAGGAGTATGATTGCTGGATTATATGTGTGAACTAAAATAAAATTTTAAGGCTCCCCACAACTGGCTGACTGAATGGACTACCCCCTCTCCTGGCCAAGGGGCTATCCTAAAACTACATTGCTTGCCGTGAAGAAGGAGGTCAGACATACCTCATCATTCCCCACTCCTTTCTTGGAGATAGCCTTTGTAAGCCATTAACAGGCCTAAGGCTATGCAAGACAAACCTGCAGGTCCTCAATTTACACAACAAATGTATGTTCAAGATGGCCCACCTTTTCGGGCCAAACCAATGTATGCCTTCCATGTATTGATTTATGACTTAACCCATAACCCTGTCTCCTTGAAATGTATAAAACCGAACTGTAACACAACCACTGCAGGTCCACTTGCTCAAAGCTTCTTGGGCATGGCTCCGGGTCATGGTCCTCAAATTTGGATGAAAATAAATCTCTTTAAAATTATTTTACAGAGTTTGTCTTCATTTCCATCTATGTATGGTAAATGTCCAGTTTTATAATAAATTTCCAAACTGCCTTCCAAAGTGATTATGCCATTTGCCATCCCACCAGCAGTGATGAGAGTACCTGTTACTCCACATCCTTGCCAGCCTTTGGTGTTGTCAGTGTTCTGAGTTTTGGCCATTCTAATAGGTATATTGTAGTATCTCATTATTGTTTTAATTTGCATTTTCTTGATGACATATCATACGGAGCATCGTTTTATATTCTTATTTGCCATCTGTTTATTTTCTTTGGTGAGCTGTGTGTTAAGGACTTTGGCACAAATGTTCATTGGGTTGTTTCCTTTATGATGCATCTTAGAGTTCTTTGCATATTTTGGATAATAGTCCTTTATCAAATACATCTTTTGCAACTATCTTCTCCCAGTCTGTGGCTTGTCTTTTTGTTCTCTTGACCGTGTCTTCTGCAAATTTTTAATGTTAATGAAGTCCATATTATCAATTCTTTCTTTCAAGTATCATGCCTTTGGTGTTGGACATACATATTTTTTAAAAGCTACCCTAATATTTATAATTAACAGTCTGAACTGGAAAACAAAAACTTGCTGTAGTGTTTGTTGAGTTTTATCTATGAGGAGTTACATGTCTGGCATTCTACCTTAACTCCCACCGTCTCCAGGTTTCATAAATCATTCCTTAATGACCTTCAGCAACTAATTTTAATGAGGCCACGTGCTCAACTCCAACCTACCACACACATTCATCACTTTAGTTGTGCAGAATGTAGAACATAACTGAAAAGACACTAAGGTATTAGACCAATAACTTTAGCATGATGAAATAAAAATATTACACTGGAATTCAGTAACACAGTAATTCCTCCATCTTAGTGTACCTTTTTAGTTGGTTAATTTGTTTGTATCTATTTGAGTTCCAAAATGTTACCTAAATGCATGATCATTTCAATAATTTCATGCTACCCACCTAGAGGCTTCATCTCTCTTCACTTGGAAAGACTGCATACTTTCGTGGTTAGAAAGTGGCTTCCAATTTCAGACTGGCATGCATCAAATCCCAGCTCCAGGATGACTATATGTGTAATCTTGGGGAAGTTACTGTAAGTCACTGTGCACTAGTTTCTTTATTTGTGAAATAATTCCACCTACATCTTATAGGGTTCTTGTTAATATGCATCATCACTTAGAACGGTAGCTCCCAATGAAAGCTATGTGGGTGTTGGGCACACTTAAAACCCTGACTCAAGCATCACAAAAGCGATCCTTGTAACCAAAAACATTTGTACCTCCATAATACTTTGAAATAATAATAATAAAAAGAACAGGACCTCCCACACACTCAGCACTTAATTGTAGCTATCATTCTAACTTCTCTTAGAGGCAGGCATCTTCTCCCAGGTATGTCAAGGAAACACATTTCAACTTTCACAGAATTTCTCATAACTATAATATAAAGATGTTCCTAATCTTCCACAATAGAAGGAAAAGCTAGAACTTGGAATTTCACCCCCATGCCTTACCTGTCTTTTATTTCAATCTTTAAAAACTCTTGGAGCTAGAAGGGATTTCTAGCTTTCCCACATAGCATGCCTAGGTACTTTCTACCTTATGTGTTAAGGATTAAGTCCACTGTGACTGGCTGTTGATTCATTAAGAGGAACTTAAAGAAAGAACTGACTTAAAATTTTTAACATTATCTTTCAAAATATTCCTTTACTACCGACTCACAATGTTTCTAGATTTCAGACACCTAATATTGACTCTGTTTCTTTGCCCTTGTGTTCTACCAATCTTAAATCTCCCTGAGGTAAGTAAATAAAAGTAATCACAAATGACATTGACTTATTACTAAAGACAGCTTTGACCAATGATATGCTTAACATTAAATATAGCTCTAAGTGAAAAATAGTAAATAAGTTATGTATAGTACTAAAATTTCTAAAAATGGATAGATTCATCTTGAAAAAATTTAACTGCCCAAATTGTTAGTTTAGTAGCCTTAATGTTTATTAGAAAGCCATTATTGTAATTTATCTTATCCTTTATATCAAAGATGCAAGGAAGAAAAAAATCAGGGAAGGGAGGGCTTTTTAATCTATAAGGGGGAAAAAGTTAGAGTCAGAGTTCAGCTCAGCTACTAATTGTGCAATTTTCTAAGATCACTTTCTGCATGAAAATGATGATAATAATTAATATTTGAGAATTTTTGAGAGTGAAATGGGATATTTTGTTTAACCTGCTTGTTACAATGGTTAGTACAAAGTGAGTGTTCAATAATAGCAGTAATAAGAGCAATAATTATCATAATTAAAATCAATATTGGTATATAATTATTTGGGGGGGGAGAATATAACTACCTCCAGAAAGGAAAAGTGGCTGTACTTTATATTTCCCATCTAATTGAGTGAATTAATGCTATAGGCTGCTTTTATCCTTAGAATAGACCACCTTCTGTGGATGATTTATGTTTGATTATTTTCCATTGTGAATTATCAAAGAACTTTTATTTACAGAAACTTTCATTGTACTTGATGGTTTAAATGTGTCACAAATCTGAGGAATGGTTGACATTTGATGTTAAGTATCATAATTTCTTTGATCAACCAGTGAAAACTATTGACATTCTCTCTAGAACATTACAAATGTATATAAAAGGATTAAAGAAGATTTGTAGAATTTCTGAAGCTTATCTATGCATATATTAGCAGTCCAGAGTCCATAAGCTAAGAATTATTCATTTCACATAAACAGAAATATTTCACAAAAGGTTTTTGAAATTTTTAATTATTATATCTCTAATTTTCAGTATTATATAATTACATAACTTTTTATTTCTGAAGTCTTGCCTGTCCTTGCTTCTTGTCTGGAGGACAAGTTATGCCTTTAATTCAGCAAAGATCTTAAAGTCACACAAGAAAAAGTCACAAAACTTTACCAGAGTTATGTATGTGCATGTTTAGGTGTGCTAGATGGAGCAACTCCATATGAAGTTGTTATTTTTCCCCAAAGTGATATCTAATTTTAACATCATTACATTTCATTGAGATGATGCTACCGTCTATTGTAAAGAACAGTCATACAATAAACATAAAATTGTTGAAAATGATGGATAAATTGGCCTTCCAAATGAATGTTATACTATAAAACTACAGTGGGGTACTCATTGAGGAATATAAAAATACATCAAAGGAATAAAAGAGAAAATATACAAACAATTCTACCAATATGAGAATTGAAAAAGGAGCAGTTTCAAAACACTAGAAAAAGAGGAGCTAATGAAAGTTAGCTAATCACAAGGAAAAAAAATAACTTTGATGCCTAACACATATCACTTGCCAAAATTCATAAAAGATGAGATAAAAACTATCTGTGATAACAATATATCAGAGGAAAACATAGGTGAATATCTAATCTTTGATCAGGAATTACTATGTTCAGAACAAGACTATAAATATACACACCAGAGGTTGCAAACCAGTGGCTGACAAGGCAGCAACAACTTACAGACCCTTTTTGCTTACCATTCAAAGAAATCATTTATAAATTATTCAATATTGAAGCACTGTTAAGACTACAAAAGATTAACTAACCTGTTTTCTTGGAAAAATTACCAGACTATCTGGCAAAACTGGACTAATATTGCCCTAGGGCAATCATCAGGTAGAGCTGGGTTCAGGGGTCTCCTTTAGAGAGGGACAAGATGTATCCAATAAATTATATCCATCACCTGCTCAGTTTCACTCCTTTTCCTTCTAGCCTGGACTCTACACTTTTAAAATTGAGATCCTGGTAGATATCATATTTAAATAAAATATTATAAATAAAATAAAAGCAATAAAAAACTAAAGACATATGATGGCTTAATATGCTTATTATGAAAAGAGCACTCTCAAGTGAATTAGAAAATAAGTATTTAATTTTTAAATAAGTATGCAAAAGTAATCCAAGGCAGAAATACAAATTTCAATAAAAATATAAGAAAACATTCTAACTCATTGTTGAAGAATAAAATTAAAACCATCTTGTTTCTGATTATCAGATTAGCAAAAATTAAAATTAGAATATTTTGTGGAATGCACTAAGGTTATATATGTAAAAATGCTTACCACAAAACTTACTGTAATAAATGCTCAGACAATGCAGACAATGCAATTTGCCCATTTTATTATCACCATTAAAATAGTTGTTGGATGAAGAATGTAGCTAGCTGGATCAATACTTTAGTGTAAAATCTACAAATTAAGAAAAATTGTGCTTGTGAATTATATATTCTCTCTATTAAATAGTTCCATGACCAATCTACCAAAAATAAACTGTTGAGTATGCCTTCAAATTTTTAGATCAATATACAATTTTATTTTAGACCCTTTCATAATATATTTTATTTCCAAGGATTCTTTTGACCATATTTGCTCCTATATAGCTAATGGTATCCTACTTCTCTTTCTGCTCACAGATTTATGGACTATCTCTAAGTTCTTATTGGGCGGATGCAAAAATCTAGAGCATCTTCTGGTTCTTTCACATTTATAACGTAACAAAATTAATAATTTAAAATTAAAACAAGGAACCAAATATAAATCATATAATTTGGTTTAAAATATAATTTCTTAAACTAAGTAAAAGTTAAAAGCAAATTCAAACATAATTTTGCTTTTATTTTTCACCTCCAAAATTGAGCGAAAAACATCAAAGTGTTTTCTCTAAATTTTAATCAATACTTTTCAAAATTTTGATAAAGACTCAAAAATGTATGAGCACTGCATTTCCAGAAGGTATACTTCAAGAAAATGATGTTTAGAATTTGTAGGCGAAATATTTTTAGAAATATGTAGGATAACAAACTCTACTTTTAAGCTTGAAAATGCTGAGAATGTTAGAGGGAGTAAAATTGAAATCTATATGTTTAAATGAAGGCTAAGGCTATGACCTTTCTGTAGTACTTATTCTTCCCCATAGTAATTAGCCATATTTTACTTACTCTGATATTATATAAATAAACTCAATCTAGCTGGCTTTGTTGATGTAAACATTTGAAAAGAACTTAGAATGAGTTTAAAAAGAATATTGTGAAAGCAATTTGTATTATAATTTTTATATTTCTCTGTACATATAAGTGATTTTTTTTTGGTAACACTATAGGTCTCCAGTGACTTTAACCTTCTTCTGATTTTTCTAGCCTCAGAGAAGAGTGTTTATTCATTAAATCAACATGCATTTATTAACCATCTACTATGTTCCAGGAGCTGTTCCAGGCACCAGGTATAAATCTAAGGTCTTTTTCTTCCTAGAGCTTTTACTGTAGCCATGAAAAGCAGAAAAGAACCAATCAGTAAATATGTGTAATTGAGAAAACCTTAAAAATTCACGGTGAAAATAAAATTGTATACATCTAATTCAGAGTTGTGTGGGGACAGGGAGACTGATGTTGTGTATAGAGTCATCAGAGAAGATCTCACTGATGAGTGTCATTTGGGGAAAGACAGGTAATAAAAGAAAGACAGTTGTAAATTTTGGAGAAAGAGGGTTCCATGTTGCCACCGCTTTGGTCACAAGTATCATTTCTGAGGCTTATCATTTCCACTTCTCAGAAAAATTAGTGGGCAAAGTTTTTGACTGGTTCTAACACTGCATACTGCCCCTACTGCCAGCTCTCTCTCATGAAATATCACCTATAGCTTAAAAGAAATGATGTGAGATATAAAAAATAGGAAAATAAAGGGGAAGAAGAAAGTAGAATTGAAAAAAATGCAGTGTTGCCTAATGCATGTATTATCAGAAATAAGAGTAGGGAAATAATGGGAAATACATATATTTATTTTTGTGTTGTGTATTGCATGTGTGCGTGCCTTTCCTTTGTCATACACCTCACTTTATATTATATTATTAGACTCAGTATATTCCAATATAGCAGTTTGAATCTTTACCAATGTGAAAAATAAGCGAATGTTTAGCTAATAAAACAAAGAGAAAAGATTAGAAAGTATAGCAAGGCCAAGTTTGCCCCTGCGTTGTGTGCTGCCACTATCCATCAATAAAACAACCAAATGTTTTATTGCGCAAAGTGAGTTATGTGTTCGTAGTTTGCAATGCCAAGATATGGTAAGAAAGATGGATTAACGACATTTATCCTATCTGGGTAGATGAAAACATTACATAACCTTGCTCTTAATGACATGTCTCTTGTTTTTCTTCTAAAAAGTAAACTTTGTGACTATCCTTGGATCATAATTTATGCCTGAGACGAAGAAAATCAATTGTGCTACCTCTTTGTAACCCAACACTTGTAAATCTACTTCTTCAAGTTTTGACAATATTTGAATATGTATTGATCTTAAAATGGTACAAAAACTTTCAAATGTTTGCCAGTCAACAAAGGTTTGTAGATAATACAAACATAAAATAATATCCTAAAGAAAATGTGCACTTTTGATAACCTTATATTTCCCAGTATAGTTTCTATATAACCACATCATTTTATTTTTTATTCTATGAAGAAGGAAAAGGGTCACATTTTTTTTTGGCATATTTCCATAACTTTTACATTTGGGTAGTTTTTAGTCTCACTTTTTTCTTTCTGTCCTTATTTTTTATTTAATTAACTAATGAATAATTACTCAGTGCCTAACATATATTTGGCTCTGGAGCTTTGATTATGAATCAATTACACTACACACGGTTCATGCCCTCACAGAGCCTGAAATTAGTGGAGAAAATTCTCAAGTCAATAGGCAATAACTATTTAATGCAATGATTGCTTTCATGGGGCTAATGTAGCACATTGTTGGAGAAGCTACACGGAACACTTAACCATAGTTTAGAAGAGATATGTGCAAGGAAAACTTCTCGGAAAAAGGGACATCCAAGCCACACCCCAAAGTATATAGGTGGAAATTAGCCAGGAAAAGCAGTGGAAATAGCATGTTCAAAGGCCAAGCAAGGAAGAAGATAGCAGAGTGCACTCAGATAAATGCAAATTGTTGATGGGGGCTGGATGAGACAGTTTCTGAAAAGTGTGATGCAAAGTAGGGGCCAAATCCTATACAAGATTGGAAACCAAGTTAAAGGTTTTAGGCTGCATCCTGAAACGGAACCACTGCAGCTGATGCGGAAAGAGAAAGAAGCAGTAAGGTTTAAATGCATTAAATAGATCGAGGGAGGGTTAAACAGAGTATTCTTGTAATTGCAGAGAAATAATGAAAGACTAAACTAAAAACATGTTTATGGTGTTTAAAAGATAGAACCGAAATGTTACTAATGATTGATTGAAGATGTCATAAATGATATGGGCAAATAAAGGAAAAGGAAGTTGAAAGGACAAGCCTCTGGTTTCCAGTTTAAGCAAACAGGTAATATATGTGTAATATATGGTGGTTTCCCCAAAGATTAGAAACATAAATTCATCTTTAGACACGTAGAATTTGTGGAGTTAATGAGATGCACTTACCAACTGACTTTGAGATAAATAAGACAGATTCAGGAGAGGTGTGGGCTAAAATACATTAATGTGGTAAGTAAAGGGTAGTTCAAAGAGTAAGGATGGTCTCAAATAGGGTAGTTCCTTAAGAGATTGAATTTTTTTGTGTGTGGATCGAAGAAGGAGAGTCAGGTCATCACGTTGCGGGCAGGGAGAGGGAGAGGGATTGAAGACAAAGAAGAGAGAATAGACTCAGGATTAAGTTCCCCGAGAAGGCTGGGCACAGTGCAACATAGATCACAAGTAGAGGATGTAGCTGCCTTGATCACAGCTGAATACTTCTGTCATTGTAATAGAAAAGAAGAAAAAAGGGGTGATTATGGACACTTTTGTGAAGTGATATCAGAAAGTTGAGGAAGTACTATTTTCTCTGTTGTTGAAACCTCTGTTCTGAGCATTTTGGAGAGTTAAAACTTTGAAGAGAAGAAAGCTTGAAATGTTCACTAAGGAGGATGGGGAAAGAGCTGTGTAAGAAAACAGAAAGGGATACCAAGAAAGCATTTAAGAACAGATTAAAGTTAGAGGAGATCATATTAGATGTGTATAAATATACACGTTTACTTGATTTATCTCCAACACATACATAATTCTGGGTACAAGCACAAAACGGCAAGACAGTTGCCAGGTGAGAGTAATGAAAACCAAAATTGAAGGTATCATAAAAGCTAAAGTTTTGTCAGAAATCTGACAAATTAGGGCATCTGAACAGATTAGGGAATAAAATAAAGAGAAAAGAAGAATGGGCTGTAGAAAGAAAAGGGAAAACAAGACTGGGGCTCAATGTAGTCAGAGAACATGTGCAATGGGAAAAACTAAGATGGTTGAAAGGACAGGAGGTTGTGGACACAAAAAATTTTCTGAGCTTAAATCAGCAGCCACAATGAGGCAATGTCAAGTAATAAAAATTCCAGATGTGTGGCAGTGTGAGTAAGTTGCTGGAGAAGCATGGAGCTGTAGATCAATGGAGATAAAGCCATCTATGAACTAAGAACAAGGTTCTTAAAGGAGTCATCCATGGACTTTTAAGAATGTAGTTTAGATAAATGACATGAAACCTTCAGAAATAAAGGTGTGAATACATCATGTTAAGTGTCACAAAAACACCAAAAGTGTTATGCTTTAATGTAACTTTAAAATTTCTAAAGGTTTATTTTTCATGCCTTATATTTGACTTGAAAATGGTTGGTGGCTAATGATTTGCAGCAAACATGCCATGGAATATGAGTAAAGATGCAACACAGACTCAGTAAGCAATGACAATCTTAATAGAACAGCATGATATATACAGTGCTATGGGGTAATGATAAACTGCACAGCAGAGTTATAATTATGTTGTTTTCAACTTGTGTAGTCAGAATTTCTTTGTATTAACTTTTTATCTTCCCTACTTTTTCCAAATGTAAGGCTTTAATACTCCAATTAAGATATTCTAATTGTCTAAGCAAAAAAAAGCAATTATTAACACAGCAAAAAAAAAAAATTAAGGAATATGTCTTGAAAAACTGGTATATTGAAGATTTATTTTCATTATTTCCTCTGTAAATATATAATAGCCAAATATGTAATGTTACATATTTTAAATATTATAAATATGTAATAGATCAGATAGTGGTGATTAAAAGTAATATTAATAGTATTCATAATAATTTTATGTTAATGAAAATCCCAAAAAGGACTATATCTTTAAGAGTTTGATTACATAAAACATTTTATAGCTGGTTGTGTTAGAGATCATTTGTAGCAAGCAATGAATCAGATTGTATATACATATGAAATGCATTGAAAGTCACTATGCTATGGAAAATAAAATTTGAAATAATGATCTGAACTTTTAATATAAATTATTTATGCAGATATGCAGGCATCAACACTGATACTGAAAATGTGGGAAACTATACTTATCCTTTTTTTCCCAACCTGAAATCACTCTTAGTAGAATAAAATAATCTGGGAACAGTACTTCCAAAATTTTACCCCTATCATTAATTTAACTTAACATTTGTTTTTATCACTACTTCAATCACAAGACAGATGTGTATGAATGACTGTAAATGGTGTAAATGGACAAAAAGCCTGAGGTAGTTTTCTTGCACATCTCCCTACTTCTAGTTTTCTTTTCTTAATTCTTGACTTAGATGATTTACATTCCTTTAAACTTCAGTTTATGTCTTCACTCATTGATTTATTTAACAAACATTGTGTACCTGTAAAGAGTGTCAGCTATATTCTAAAGCTGCACTGTCCAATACAGTAGCCATATGTAGCTATTTAATTTTAAATTAATTAAAAATTAATTAAAAACTAATAATTCAGTTCTGTAGACACACACATACATTCCAAGTGCCCAGTAACTGCATATGGCAAGGGGCTATTTTATTGGCCAGCACAGATATAGAGCATTTTGTTATAAAAATTTCTACTGGGCAGTCCTATTCTAGAGCCTAGGGATACAAAGATAAAAGTTGAAATCTATGCCATGAAGGAGTTAGAAGAAAATATGATAGAGGCATCTTCAAAGTACTCTTGGATAACAAAGAATAAGCACCTCGGTGAATCTGGGAAGGGACATGGAATCAGTAAAATGATGCCTGACTTGGATTTAGTTAGGTGCTCATGGATTGACAAGAAGGCATTATAGATGACTGGGCTCAGGACACACTACTCCAAAATATGACTATAGGAGGCCAGAATATGCCACCCCAAAATATACTTCCCTGGCATATTTTGAGCTGGATATTTTGAAAAACTGAAGACATAGGAGTATTTCTGAAACTCTCCTTTGTGAAAGAAATTTATACCAATAAAATAAATCCACATTAGCAAAAGTGCTTGTATCAAGAAGAGGGCCGCTCCAGGACAACTTTTATTACCTGAGAAACTATTATCTGCATAGGAAGACAACCTTTATTTACCATACATTTCCTTACCTCATCTTCCCATAACCTGTCTCTACCATCCCCCAGAAGCCTGGAGCCCCTATTCCTTTTTGTAGCTGGAAATACTATATAAACTTTCAATCAGTGGTTTGAATCAAGTTTTTGAGTCTCATGTTTTGAGGGACTACTTTGTGTATGCCTATAATTAAAATATTTTTTTTCCCATTAACCTATCATATGTCAATTTAATTCATAGCCCACCCAAAGAACCTAGAAGGGTGGAGGGAAGCCATTTTCCCTCCCCTACACAGGCACAGAAAATATCATTTGCAGTGCCCATGGACAAAACAAAACAAAAAGGTATAATAGTTTCAGGAACATACACATAGCTTGACATAGCTAGAATGTATAGTGATATTAGATGAGGTTAAAACAACCCTTTATAAAATTAATAAAGGGACACAAGGTGGGAACTGTGGTAAGGGCACTATAACAAGCCCTTGTTCCCTAGCTTGCTTTCCTATAATTGCTTACTACTCAGGAGTCATATAGCTGATGGTCCTATAGATTCTTAGCTTTCTTCATTGTTCCCATAGATAACATCACCCTTGTAAAACCTAAGGCTAGTTTTTGAGATATCTTCCAGACCCTGCACTTTGGCAGAATGGCTGACCCACCCAGACCAATGGCCCATACCTAGGAACTGACTGGTCTTGCGACCCCCACGCAAGAACCGACTCAGCAAAAAAGACAATTTCTATACCCCTATGGTTCCACCCCCAACCTAGACAATTAGCAGACCCAATTGCCTAGCCCTTTGCCCTCCAAACTATCTTTAAAAACTATCCTCCAAAATTGTTGGGGAGATGGATTTGAGAACTTCCTCCTGTTTCCTCGCATGGCACCTGCAATATTAAACTCTTTCCCTGCTGTAATCCCTGCTGTCTCACTGTATTGGCTTCCTCTTGAGCAGCAGACAGTGAATTTGGTAAAGCTGTAAGAAGGTTTTCCAAATAGATCTCGTGTTTGGTTTGGTTTGTTTTGATCTACAATATGAAAATAATAATAGTACCCAATTCTTAATGTTGATGTTAAAATTTAACTATTTTTAACACATGAAATACTTAGAATAGCTCCTGGTACTAGTATGTATTTATACATATTGACAATTATTATCACTCTTAGCATTATTGTATTACTATTGTTATTTTTGGAAGTTTGAAAGTATGATCAGGAACTTAATACAGAGTTAGAAGCAGGGACACACTCCTGACCAGAACATTGTATCTGGTGATCTTTAGTAAAGATATTAAACTAAAAATATTCTTACCTTTCTCTTTTTTGAGGTGGGAGTGTGAGTGGTGGGAAAAGGAGGGCGCTGCTTCTAGAAATGCCGGTAATGAGAAAAGACACAAGTGAAAAAGGAGAGATAAAAGTTAGCTTGTAGTATACAGAACCAGACTATTGCCTGATGTTTTTTGCATGGGTGTATGCTTTTAACTTACAATTATGTTCTTTTCTTTTGTACTTGGTAAGAAAAAACTCAGAATTGTGAAGCTAAAAAAAACTGTGCTTTTACTATGTCTTTCTTTTCTCTTTTTGCTGGCCCAACAAAATCAAGGTTACAAAACTGCCAAGAATATCCTAAAACAGACTGTTCTTATAAGAATTCCAGTTGACTTTTGCAGACTTGAAACATTTGGATGGTTTGGCTGAAAGTCAACCAAGAATCAAACATCTTAACTGCTTATTCAGACTGAACTTTTGAACCATTTCATGTTGTTCTACTACTATGCACTAACGATAAAAACCCAACCTGTTTTTGTTTTTATTTACTAAGTAAATATCAGCATTTATTTAATTTTGTAAGTAATTTTCTTCTCTTACAATAAGTTATGAGAGCAATGTAATTGTAAAATCATTCAGTACTAGTTTCAAAGTGACCAATTTAATTTTTAAGCTATTTTACTCTGTGATAAAAGAGCTTCAGTAACACATAAAATGTTTTTCTTTTCTCAAGCAGCACATTTTTTAAGTTTGTGAATTAGATTGATTATATTTTTTTTTTGGCAATTGATTTTAATGAAGTAGTTGACCATATTTGTGATTCATTGAAAATATGAGGGTTCTGGTTTTATATGCAAACTAATCTTAGCAGGTAAAAAGCCTTGAATCTTTCTTTGGCCCAAATCATTGGTAATAATTTTATATATCATACTGTCATTGAGGTTTACCCTTATCAGTTTTCCCAGTCATATCCTCCCACCCCATGGCTCAAAATTTTTAAATCAGAATCTGCAGGAGTGGGAACCTGGTCCTGAGCAGTTTTTAAAAGTATCATGAGTAAAACTGATGAGCACTCTCTTGTCTTGGACTATATTTTTAAATACCAATAGACTAACTCATTTCTGGATGGTAAAGGTAAAAAATATTCTTTTTAATAGAAGTATAAGACCAGGTAGCTCACACCTATAATCTTAGCACTCTGGGAGGCCGAGGTGGGAGGATCGCTTGAGGTCAGTAGTTTATTTCCCTCAGCACTTTGAATATGCCATGCCACTCTCTCCTGGCCTATAGGGTTTCCACTGAGAATTCTGCTGCCAGGTGTATTGGTTTATGAAGTTTGGAACAGACAACTTGGACATGTACCAGAGTTTTCTCTTAAGGCTGAGCCCCAGTTGCCTCCAAGGGTAAACTGGCTAATTAAAGAACTTTTTACTAATTAATTTTATTTCCTCTCTTATCTTACTTCCCATTTTTCTACACATTCTTTGTTCCTGCAGTTAACTTGAAATCAAATCTTTTTCTTGGGGTATGCATCTAGGGAACTCAGCTAAAGACAGTTGGTGAAGGATGAGATTGTGGAATCAGATCTGTTGCTACCCAGATTTCAACAATGCCCCACTTGCTGATAGTAACTAGAATTATAATTATCCAAAGGATCCTGTATAATGAAATTACTATTATGGATTAGGAAGAAGATTTAGAAGACTGGTAGAAAATTAGCCTTGGTTTACATAATAGCTATAGTGCCTGAAAGCATTATGCTAATTATGCAGATAGTAGTGTTGTTTGCTGATTGTTAACATCACAGAAAACTAAAGAAGGAAAGTAACAGACATAGATTAACAAACCAAATAACTTAGAGTACAGTATGAAACCCAAAAGGTATCCTAGGTAGCACTTTAGGAGACCCGAATCAACTGTAGCTGGAGGCAAGAGTGTGCTTAAAAGCAGCATCTTAATTGTGAGAGGTGCAGAGCACAAAGGAATCTTAATTTACAGCCATTGCAGGGCTCTTGTGTTAAAGCCAGAGCCAGATAACAAATGAATGAGACTCTCGGGCTAGGACATTTGAATAGAGATGCCAGAGGTGTTTAAACCTCTAGGTGTCCCTAAATACTCTAAACAGGCTAGGAAGATTCCATCCTCCTTGCTAAGGGAACACAGCCTTGGAAATTATAAAAAGAACTCACCTGAAGCTAATGCCCTACAAAATGATTCTGGGGCTCATTTAATGTGTCTGTACCACCGCTCATTGCTTCTAAACCAATAGGTAGGATCAAGTCTCACTACAGCCACTGTAGAAAAGTATAGTTCCTGCTACAGAAAGAAAATTATACACCAAAACATTTATAGGTCTTGGCTCATATATACTGGCAGAAATCTATAGAACATACTAGGCAGTGGATCTTGAGGATGCGAAACCAGGAAAAATGAAGTAAAGTCTGATAGAAAATTGTTTGTTGATATAGGGCCACTCACTCCTCATTTAGAATTTAATAATGCATTAGGAATACTGGAGATAGGTCTAAAATGTTTCAGTAATTATCCCTTGAATCTTGGAAGTACCAAGTAAATGAGGCAGATATGTCAGAACTGCTTAAGCAGAGTATTAAGAAAGCAGACAGAAGGCTCAGAAAAGTGAGCATGTACAAATAGATTTATTGTATAACGCCAGAAGAACCACTAGCTGACAAGGTACTAGGAAAGCACAAGGAACAATCTAACAATCTCTTCCCCGAAAACAAAATAAAGATTGAGTTAACAGAGTGACATCACCATCGTTGAGAAAGTCAATAGCAACTATCCTCTGTACGTTCTTCATTTTAAACAGTGTATTAATGGAAAGAAAATCAACAATTGATCTATTTATTGAAGTAAGCTTGATGTGAATTAATAAATAGGTGCCTAATATTTAAGAATACAATATGAAAATATCAGCAGTTGTCTTGAAATATTTTTAAATCTACATCAATGAACAGTTACTTTTTGATTCTAAGTAATAAAACTGAGTGTTAGTGTGAATATTCAGATAAGTCAAACTAAAAATTTTTAATTATGTAAGTCAATTATCTAAAAATAGCTGATGCTTTAGGGGAGGAAAAGTATCTTTTACTTCTTCCTAACTCATTAGCTGATGCCACCCTAATAAAAGACAGATTAACAAAAGAAAAATATATGAATTTATTTCATGTAAGTTTTACTTGACACCGGACCCTTCATGAGGAAATGAAGTCCTAAAGAAACAGTTAAACCTGGGTGTTTTTATGTGGGTTTGATGAAGAATGGAGAGTCAGGGACAGAAATGATAGGGCAAAAAGCATATGATCTGATGGCACTAAACTTGGGAAACTTAGCAAGGCCTGGTTTTCCAGATTCTTCTCGGTTCTCTTTGCCTTTAGAAATAAAGATGCTCCTTTCCTCCAGGTGTAGGAAAGGCATACCTCTCACATGAGGTTCTTATGATCTGCTTCAAGGGAAGATCAGAAAGTCCTTCCTAGGTTTTATGACCTGCTTTTGGAGTGAAGGGCAGGCAAAGCGCACAGAGACTTTCCTGCTTCTGCCACTTTCTCAAATTCCTTCCACTTAAAATATTCAGTATGTATGTCAACGTGTCATATTTTGGAGGCGCATATCCTAAACCCTTCAAAGCTTTAGGGCCTATTTTCAGAAAAATTAAAGCAGTCTAAGAGATTAGAAATTTTTTCCAACATCTATTTGGAATATATTGTAAAATATATTTCATAAATGTCCATATACATACAGAACATCACACATTCAAAATATATCTTTTAAGGTTTCTAGATGAATTGTAGATATCAATAATGTTTGATGCAATCACATTATAGATGGAGTTTTTTTAAATTCTTTTTTCATTACTCTAATAAGAATCTGTTAATTACCTCTTTTTTTTTTTTTTTTTTTCTGAGACAGAGTCTCTCTCTGTTGCCAGGACTAGAGTGCTGTGGCATTAGCCTAGCTCACAGCAACCTCAAACTCCTGGGCCCAAGCAATCCTTCTGCCTCAGCCTCCCAAGTAACTGGGACTACAGGCATGCGCCACCATGCCCGGCTAATTTTTTCTATATATTTTTAGTTGTCCAGAAAATTTCTTTCTATTTTTAGTAGAGATGGGGTCTCACTCTTGCTCAGGTTGTTTTCGAACTCCTGAGCTCAAACAATCCACCCGCCTCGGCCTCCCAGAGTGTTAATTACCTCTTGATCTAATGTCTTTCTATTCAATAATACCTGTTAACATTTATTGAATGTTTATTATTCCAGGCTCTTTGCTAAATTTTACATTGATTTTCTTATGTAATCCTCACACTAACTCAATGGTATAGGCATTATTATTGTGTTAAAAATTTAGAAACAAAAAATGAGGCTAAGAAGAATGAAGTAATTTTTCAAAGATAATATAGCTGGCTAGTAGCCAAGCTAGGAGTTGAATTCTGTAATCTGACTACAGTGTTGGCACATTTAGATATTATGGTTATAAAAGTGCATGTTTGATGAGATAAAGCTTATGTCTATATTATTTTTTATAAATCACTGAACATAAAAATCATTCAACAATAATTTCGTATGGTTCATATATGAGATTTTTCAACATGTTTCAAATCACATAAATTTGATTTCCAAATCTTAACAGATATATCCAATAACCAACAAGAACCAAGAGAACCACAGGCGCCACCACCAGTCTCCTCTTTCCTATATATCCACCATGATCGAAACACCTTAGGCACTTTCATTTCTCTCTTTACTTTTCTACTTCTCCATTTTCATCAAAATAACTGCACTCTGGGCTTTATTATCTCCAACCTGCTTGTTTTTGCAAAGTCCTACCAGTTCTCATCAATCAATCATACCAGTTAGAGCCAATGTTGGAAAAATACCACCATCCCATTCCACTCCTATGCTTGAAAACCCGACGGCCTCTGAAACGAGTGCATACTTCTCAGTCTGTGTTCAGTGCCTGATAATGTAGCCTCACTCTAGTTTCTACCGTGTTCAGAACGCTTTCTGCCAGAGAACAGGTCGTCTGCTCCTTGCATCTGTGATGAGTTTGCTCAAGGCATCTTTTCCACCAGGAATGCTCCCCTCTTCAATAAATGTATTCAAATTTTGCACCTTCATAAGACCCTGATTCAACCTTTCCCCACAAAGATTTGGCATTTTGTGTTAAACTCTAGACAATTTTTTCCATTAATTATTCTTGCAAAAAATAATATTTTATTTTGATTAATTCTTTGGTTATATATCTTACATAATTCTTTGATTGTCATCTGATTGCAGATTTTTAGAAACGGAAGGAACCTAAGAAGTTAGCTAATTTTACATGTTTCAGATGAGGAAATTGAGGCATTCAACATAGCAATAATGAGGTTTATGTTTTAATACATCACTCTCTTATTTCCAAATACACACATTTATTTTTCTTTTTCGTGTCTGGGCAAATAACAGTTACAAATAGTTACTGATGGATGAGTAATTTCAGAACATAAAATATCAGAATCATCTGGGGGTCTTGTTAAATCACAGTTTTCTGGGCCCCATTCCCATAATTTCTGATTCAGTAGGTTTAGGTGGGAGGCTGAAAATTTGTCTTTCCCATAAGTTCCCAGGTGATGTCGAAGTTGCTCATCCCGGGACCATACTTTGAGAACTGGCCCAGCCTATAAACTGATAAATATAACTGATAATAAAAAGCGTAATACCTCTGTCCTCAGGCTTTCTTTCACTCAGTTTTTAAAATTTACTATGCACTGGTATAATATCAGGAGAAAAATAGAGCACATTTTCTTTGTGTTATTTTGAGTTTAGATTACTGAATTTATTATGCATAAAACATCAGTTTTTCCTTTTGTAAATTATGAGTTTAATGGATTACAAGTACTGTTTTGTTAATTCTGATAATTGAGGTGTTCTTTTTCCTTACATTAGCAATTAAAAACTGTTATTATTCAATATTAAGAAAATTTATCCATGCTTAGGTTAAAAAATATATAAAAGAATTTCAAGATCAAGGTCATTTATCAGAACCATTTACTAATTAGTTCTTCATTTCTCACCATGGGGAAAAATCTGCCAATAAGATGAAATGTCATATCTCTGAGGATTTTCTCAGAGGTACAAAGACAAATCACAGCAGTGCATAAATGAAAAGGTCTAGCAGAAATGATCGCGGGTCAAATTCAGGGAATGACCTGCTCTGGAATTTTTCACGGCTAATGTGCCAATTTCATACCACTTGTTGTCATCTCTTATTACTATTAATAAAATTAAATACAAATTGTGAAGTCCTTGTACATCTCAAAATAGCATCACTTATCTTCAAACAGCAAAGCTATTAGGCAGGTGACTAACACAGACATTCTATCACTATTCCTAGAAAAGCTGTGTCTGGTATCTGTTATTTTTGTTTATTTTTACATTCTGCGTATGTTCAGATTACTCTATATGTGCCATTGCAAATATAACCAAAGCTTCTAATCTCAATAGCACCTCTTAGAGCAAATGGAATCTACCAGGAATCTACAAAATCAGAACTTGTAGCTACACAAGCACTAGGTATCTGAGATTCATTTGTATATAAATTTCACACCTAACACGTGCTGAATAATAGACTAGGAAGAAAAATTTAAAGAAAGTATAAGAAATTTATGTATCGCATATAACTCAATTTTATTACAAAGTTTAGGCAGAGCTTCTACACAAACATCTGTTGAGTGCCAGCTCCCAAAATATCACCAAAGCAACCTATTGAAAATATAAAGCTGAATAGATTGCCCATCACAGTAAAGAAGACTACCTCAACAAAATCATAGTAGCATCTCAGAGGGGAAAGTACAAAGTCTAGATACTGAAATATTGATGTCTCCTTTAAGGCAGGTTTTTCAATGTGTGGACTTGGTTAGGATTTGGTAAGGATCACGATTATAATAGTTTGTAATCAGTGGACACAGCAAGGTGAGAATGAAGAGTCCTCCACAGGCAAGGAGTCCAGAGAGTCATAGAATGTAAATTATTGCTTGGTGTTTTTCTATTGAAGAGTTAATGAGTCTTTATGAAAATTCATGAAATAAAAAAATTCACTATTTTTGTCATCCTAGGCAAGTGTTTTCTGGAACACTTATAAAGTTAAATTGATAAGGTAATGAAACACTGAAGTCATGCTAATGTAGACAGTAAGCTGTGAAATTGGTTTTGATTCTCAAGTTACTACAGAATTAAGGATGACACTCCATCCTTGCAGAATACTGTCTCTCAACTGGCACTTTAGCTATTCTTTCATTAGGCCATTACAATGCTCTATGAAATTGTCTACTTCTGATGCAGTATGTGATATGAACAGTGGACCACATAATCATGGGCCCATTTCTACAATTCTTTTCTTGTGATGTGGGATGTTTGGTTAAATAGTATGTAGTACGGTATCCTAAAACTGTGGATAAGCCACTCTGTAATCCATATATAGTGGTGCTGGTTGAGGCTCTGTGAGCTAGAAAGGCAAATCTATATTGGGAAAACATACCTGTTATTATTAGGACAAATCACTGACTCTTCCAAGATGAAAAGGTACCAATGCAGTTGACTCACATTCTAGTGGCCAAGCTAGTCTTCTCCAGGAATGGTGCCATATTTAGAGCTCAATGCTGATTTTTTTTTTTTTGCTGGAATATTGGACATTCAGAGGTATCAGTAGCTAGATCAGCTTTAGAGTCAATGGGAGCTTGATCAGTAGTCAAGGAGTCAATGCTGTTTAGCCCACATGTAGCATCAATCTCTGTCAAAGTCATCAGTCTGCCCATATGCCCATGATGTCAATCCTGTGGTGACCTGTGAGGAAGGCTGGATGGCCACAACTGCTGAAGCTATCTTGTTTGATTGTTCAGTGGCCTTTTGATGGTGAATATATTCTACTGATGTTAATGTATGATATAGAAATCTTCAAATTCTATGCCCACAACTAAATATCTATCTATGTCCTATGTACCTCTACCCTAGAATTCCTTGTCTCAGTTTTCCATTCTTTTTCCTTCCAGGTTCCTCACAAAACAGCCAGGCCACTGATACCTGCCTAGAAATCTGTATATATTCTCACCTCAGATCATTTCTCCTTCCATACTAAATGAATGACCAGATATACTGCATTCTTTCCACTGTATGCCAAGGCCAACCGTGAATGTGATTGCAATGCAGCTCTCATTCATTTCTGGCTTGCATCCTTATGTCCAGCCAAACCACATGTAAACCAAGTTTGGGCTTTTTCTCCCTCCTTCAGCTGGCGGTACAGAACCCCCTTACGGCCGAAGGTCTAGTGAGGAGAAGGACTCCATGTAACCATGTGTATAATATGGGGTATTCTGGGCAATACCACAGGCCTGGCATAATGTATGGCCCTGGAGGAAGAACTGCTTAAACAGCAGCCTGGACCTGTTGCAGTGCCCTTTCCTAGTCCAAGCCTAATCACGTCTGGCAGCTTTCTATTTCATCCAGTATTCCCAGGTGTAGAACATGTCTCCTTCATAATCCAAGGAGGTCTATCAGGTGCTCTGCTTTTAAATGATGGGTGATATAACACAATCTCCAAATTTTTAGCATTGAAAATGGTTAAAGATCACCAATGGCATTAGGGATTGTGAGTTTTTAGACTTTTGTAATAACAGAGATTGGCAAGAAATAGAGATAGTTCATTCTGTAATGAGTTCAGTATATAACAGTTCCAGAATTTCAGAAATGTTATTCTAGTGGTGGGCATACTTGGGATCCAGCTACCATGTCTGGTGTGTTATGGTGTAGAGTCCTGAAAGTTAAAGAGGGAACTTATTTACATTTGTAAAATTAAACACGGATGTCTTAGCTAGTTCCAATATTAGAACTGACTCCTCAGAGATGGGGTGCGTATGTGTGTGTGTTTGTCTAAAATCATGTGTGTTTTATAAAAAACAAATGTTCTGTGGGTAGCAGAGACTAAGTAGGGAATTTCATCCAGAGAGAAAACATGGTTTAGTCTCATCATTTGTTGCTCATGATTTTCTTCTTTAATTTCCTCCTTCTGCCCAGCCCCATTATTCTCTAACACTGACTCCTAAAATTCACAAATATAGCAAAAGCACATATTGTCACCTTCTACTTTCTCATCCTCTTGGGCATCTAAGCAGTAGAATGGCAAGGAAACAAGCCATTGCAGTAAGAGTGAGCCTGATTCAACCTCCCCTGTGTGTAGTGTGAATAGATTTCATCATGTACTAGTGGATTCATAACTTATTGCTGTTATAATAAATTACAACAAATTTAGTAGCTAAAAAAAAAATTAATCTTTTACACCAGAGGTTGGAAGTCCAAAATCAGTTTCACTGAATGAAAGTGAAGGGGTCAGCAGGGCTGGTTCCTTGTTGAGGTTCTAAGGGATAATCCATTTCTTCATCTTTGCCAGGCTGCTTGCTTTTCTTGGCTCATAGCCCCTTCCTCTAACTTCAAAGCCAGCAGCACAGCATCGTCAAACTTCTCTCCTCCTCTTCTCTGTCATCACATTCCTTTCTACTTTTCTGTAGTGAAATATTTTGCCTCCCTCTTACAAAGACATTGGTGATTATATTTAGGGCCTGCACAGATGGTCCAGGGTAACTCCCATTTCAAGATGTTTTATTTAACCACATCTGCAAAGTCTTTTGTCTTTTTTTTTTTTTTTTTTGCCATATAAGGTAACATTTATAAGTTCCAGGAATAAAGACATAGATATATTTGGGGGGCATTATTCTGCCTACCAACCAGTTAAATTATAAACAAACCTGACGAACCAAAGGGGGAAAAATATGCTAAATTCTTCCCACGGATGGCAGACTATTTTCAAAGTTTCATCCTTAGTTACCTTTCTAATTTATTGACTTCAAGAGGATGAAAAATGACAATACAATGAATAATTTGGAGGCATTATTCTCAATCCATGAAATAAATTTTGGTTATTACGAGCATTCAAATTAGTAGCTAAAGATAAAATGCTAAATATCCACTTTCTACTCTCCCTAGTAATCAATTTTCCTGACTGTATTTATAATCTTATTTATCCTTCATGATATTCTCTAATATACTTGAAAGTATTGTATATTGTGCTAAGAGCAGAAAGACTCTATATTGGTATAAAACACAGGTTATGCTAATAATTTAAGAAGGTAACATTACCATACATAATTTCTTCAGGATTTGAATCAGCATTAAATTTACATTCAAAGTATTAGTAAAGTATCTTTAATGAGAAGATATTTTTAAAAAGAGTTTCTGTAAATATACACCAATTTAACACATTTGGAAAGGGTTTTCTATTAAAGGTAATATACATAATTTATTAGTTACTGTTAACATTGCCTATCTGTCTGTGTACTCTAAAGATACAATGGAAATTGATGAGAAAGCCAGCATGAAGAAAGAAAGAAGTTTCATTGCATAAGATAATTTGTTTTATATTTTAAGTCGGCAAAACCACAATATTTTCTTATGTATGTCTTTAATGATTTTAAGAGAGCTAAGACATGGTCCATTATCAGAAGTAGAGTGGTGAAAAAGAGCACACACACACACACACACACACACATACACACACACACAGTGAAGACTAGTTATTATGGTATACTCAACAATTACGTGAATAAATGAATGTTAGTGTAAAGGAAATTATTTTTTACTTTCAAGTGAACAAAAGGAAAGGTAGTATATATGTATGTGTTTTCTTATTTAGAATTGTAGCTAGCATAATTAAGAAGCATTATTTCACTATACTGACAAAAATTAACATTTTAAACTTCACAGAATGATAGAATGCATTATTTCATACCATAGTGACCTAACATTATTCTTGAATATATCATGGTAGGCATTGTTGGCTGACGACCAGATACATTTCCTTGTTAATTTATGAACAAAGTTGAGTTAGTTCTCTAATATTCCTTTTGATTAGATACGGTCATATTATTCAGTCTAGACAATGGAATGTGAGCAGTTTTATACCACTTCTAAGCCTTCTACATGATATCTTTTTCTGAACTTTCATCTTGAGTTGACATGATATTGTCGGGCAAAATGATCTTGGAAGCCATATGTTGATCATGGTGGAGCAGTGAGATGGGAGGGGTATGCATCCTTGAGTACTATCTCAGAGAAGACCCATTAACTGCTCAAGACGTCAGGAAAGCAGGAAATAAGCTGGTATCTTGTTAAGCATAATATACTTGTGTGTCAATGAAGCTAGTATCACACTAAATAGTATAATTTGCAATGATTTGCTTGAAAAAAATCATTCACAATTAAATAAGAATGTTTTCTGCCTAAAAGAAATTAAGCTGAATCAATTGGCTATAAATTATGCATATATGTCAAAAAATATATAAAACAGTATTTTCTTTGTTTTTATAGAAATTGCTTTAGGTTAACAGACATTAATAACTTTATGAGATCAAAATCATCCAAAGTAAATTTGGACAAAAAAGCGGAGTTGATAAGGTAGCAGGATGAAGAGAAAACGGTACAGACACAAGAACTTTTATGAAGTGCTAGATGTTTGTAATTCTTCATTAAAATAATAATCTCATAAACTGTGTCAAACTATTTACATACAAAGCCCTAATAGTGCTATCCTAGAATTATTCATTTATAAATCAACCACTTTTAACTCTCCTTCCTGTCTCACATTAGCATCCCGAAAGTACACCTGGCAAAGCAACATTCTGCAAATGTGTAAGTAGACCTGGACTATTTTAGCAACCTGAATTTTCACCAAGTTTCTTACCAGTGAGATAAGGGCTTCTTGGCTTAATCACAAGTGTGTTTGCAATGTTAGAAAGCATAAAAAAGACATTTGCAAAAAAATAAATAAATAGAACAATCATTTCTCAACTCACATTGCAAATAACTTTTAAAGATCACAGCTATAAATCAGTGGAGACTGATGAAAGTATCAGGCATTGTAAACATACCAGCCCAGAAAAGGCATGCACAGGGTATCCCTTTATTCTTTAAAATGCTTCAGTGTGGATAAAGGTTTTGCGAACATTTAATTTTGTGAACCAAAGTAAACTTCTTTTAGGCTCACCGCCCCCCGCCCCCCCACCGGCTGACTGAATGGACCCCCTCGTGGCCAAAGGAATATCCTAAAACTAAATTGTCTGCCAGGAGGAGGGAGGTCAGACATGCCTCATCATGCCCCCCTCCCTTCTTGGAGTCTTTTGTGACCCATTGACAG
>CAUYRT010056122.1:0-23187 GCA_963574885.1 Lepilemur ruficaudatus
GGCTGCCCTTCGCCTTGCCCCCAGCCACGGCCTCGCAGGACCTGGCTGATCCCGACCCTCTTTTCCCCTTTCTGACAGGCTATCTTGGTGATCACTTAAAGCTTGCTGCCCTTGCTGCACTTGAGAGTTGCAGCGGGAGTCCTCCAAGCATGTAAAATGCCGGAGAACTCGCTGCAGGACCCGTAAAAGTGCCTGAAGGTCTGCAAGCAAGGAACCACTTTGGGACTTCCCCATGATACTCTGTCGAGGGGGGGTCCTATACTGCCTCACCTACTGGGGTTCTGAACTCTCCTCCGAAGAGGATGTCTCCGCCTGGTGCTACTTCTTCCCGGGTTTCGGCACCATTTGTCGCGCCCAGCAATCAGGACGCAACAGCTTTGGAGTTCTTCCACCAGCGGTTTATCAGCACAGCTTCACATCTACGACTTATACATGGCGAGAGACGCTGAACGGGAAATGAGCTCCACTTAAGTACCCTCAGCCAGGACCTCCCCCAGCACGTGTTCTCTGATAGGCAGGGCGGAGAAAGCAATTACGCACGTGCTGGGCACAGCTGCCTCCCAAGCGGGATCCCTGTGCTGCCGGCTCCCCACATATAGAGACGGGGTCTTGCTGTCACCCAGGATGGAGTACAGAGGCACAATCATAGCTCATTACAGCCTCTAACTCCTGGCCTCAAGTGATCGTCCCACCTCAGCTTCCCAAATATCTGGGACTACAGGCATGAGCCATTGCACCTGGCTAATTTTAACTTTTTATAATAGATTTATGTATATTTTATGGTAGTAAATGATAAAACAGACTATTTTCTACATACATTTTATGTATTCATGACATACCTTTTTCTTAATTTTTTCAGTATTCCCAGGCTACTTGGTTCATCTGCAGGTTTTTTCAAATTGTTATAAATCCCCAATTTCCCAATATATTTATTGAAAAAATATCCGTGTATAAGTGAACCTGGGCAGTTCATGTTGTTCAAGGGTCAACTATACTACTACTAATTACTAATGTGACTGAGAAAAAGATGGAAACTATTAAATATACTTAAAGTATATCTTTAGCCTTAGAATGATTGCTAGACTAAAAGCAGCTGTTTTATTTCTGAATAAAACAATTTAAGAACATGTTTCATAACTCTGAAAATATTTCATCATATATTGTGTTTAAAAGATAAAGTTCTAGCCTGGACAAGAGCGAAACCCCATCTCTACAAAAAAAAAAAGTAGAAAAATTAGCCAGGTGTGGTGACTCATGCCTGTAATTCTAGCACTTTGGGGAGGGTGAGGCAGGAGGACAGCTTGAGCCCAGGAGTTTGACCCTGCAGTGAGCTATGATCATGCTACGCCAATGCACTCTACCCTAGGCAACAGAGCAAGACCCCGTCCCAAAAAAATCCAAAAAACAAACACCAAAAGTGCATAAATAATTTTGTAATGTTTTTATATCTCAGTAACAAATGTATTCAACTTTTATATATGTGATTTTCACGTTTTTGAGAATTTGTATTAAAGCAGGCAATTAGCATCATGTATGCATTTATGTGCTACTGAATGCACACAAGTAACAAACACGTTAAGTAACAACTAGGGAAAACTCTCCTGGGTGATGTCCATAATAAGGAGTAAGGAAAGACCTGTGTTTTATTTCAAATTTATTACTGTAGCTTTCAAAAAAATAGATTACTGAAGGTTGTCCTTGTGTAGTCGAATTTGGAACTGCAGTATATACACTAGCCAGCAGATGTCAGAATGGTATCTCTTAAAAACTAAAGTATGAGCATACAATAAATAACACGTTTCTGAAAGGACTAAAAGTTTCTTGTTCTTCTGTGCACAACACACTTTAGTCACACTGGTCTTTCTTCCTCAGGACATTTACTTTAACACTTTTTCAAAGACTCCTCACTCTTTATCTGGCCAACTCCTATTCATCCAAACCTTACTTTATGTGTCTCTTCCTAAGGGAGCCCTGCCTGCTCCCTCCCCAACAAAATAGGTTAAGGCTCCCCTATTCCATGTTCTCACAGCTACTTATATTTGACTCTCACAACAGTTTATATGGTATAATATAATGAAGTAATTAGTGATAAAACTATGTAATGTCTCACTGACTCCCCTGCTAGATTGTAAGCCTCTTAAGGATAGAGACCATGCCTGAATTCTCTGCTATATTCCTCACCCACCACACTGCCTGTCGCACTATAGTCACTGAATAAGTATTTGTGAATATGAAGACCTTGCTTCATATTTGGGAGTATTTTTCTGAGGCCTGGACAATAAGTTGTATCCAGAAAGTCAACATTTTTGCCCTCTCAGCAGTTGTTTATTCAGCCCCTTCTGTGATATCATGTGGTATTATTATATTATGATAAAGGTATTATGTAGGACAGAAAAATGTGAGACAGTACTTGTATTCAAGGGGTTTTCTACTAACAGGGAAAAGACAATGACAGAAACTTTATCCTATAATGGCAATCCCTGCTACAGCATATCCATGTTCAGATCCTGCTTACCCATTTCCAGTACCCAACTAACGGTAGCTGGTAGTGAATTCAACAAGGACTCTTCCTTCTTAGTTTTCTAAACACTTATCTTTTTCTGTTTTTTAGAGTAATTACTTTCTTTGACAGAACAACACTCTCATTTTTAAAAACAGCTTTCAGCCTCCTACTAAAAAAAGTCACAATTCCTGCACTTGTTCTTCATTCCAAATGCAGGCCCAAGTTTGCGCACCTGTAAACTATTGAACACACTGTCAATTATAATGCTACCTTACATCACAGATGAACTATAAAGAGCAATGATAAAGCAGTTTTTAAAAGAAATATTGCGCTGGCAGCAGGAATACCATTAACTTAGGAGCAAAATTCCTACTCTTGGCAGAGAATTAATATTTTCACCATTTCTTTCAATGACTCCATTTCAGAGCCATTTCTATGGCTCTTTACTATTTCACATTACATATTCAAACAAACTCTTTTTCTCAGACATGCACGCGCACGCGCACACACAAGATCTCCAACTATTATGTACTATTTCAGAATTGTTTTTTCCAAGTATTGAACCCCTCAGTAGAGTTTATGGCCTGAATTTTAAAAAACTAGCCACAAAACTGAAACATCACATTCTTATTCCACTTCGAACTGGAATCCAGGGTAACAATTACACTATTTTCCCTCAAGAAAAGTACTTGCAGATAGAGTACAATAAAGAAACATTAAAAGTGCCCTAAGCTGGCCAGGTGCGGTGGTTCACAATCCTAGCACTCTGGGAGGTTAAGGCAGGAGGATTGCTTGAAGCCAGGAGTTTGAGGCCAGCCTGAGAAAGAGCCAGACCCTGTCTCTAAAAAAAAAAGACAGGAAAAATTAGCCAGGTGTTCTGGTGAGTTCCTGTAGTCCTAGCTACTGGGGAGGCTGAGGCAGGAGGAACATTTGAGCCCAGGAGTCTGAGGTTGCAGTGAGCTATAATGACACCACTGCACTTTAGCTGGAGGAACAGAGTAAGCCTCTGTTTCAAAAAAAAAAAAAAGGCATTGGCGAGCTGCTATTTATTCGCTACTGAAACTTGCAGAGTTTCAACCTCTCCATCTGTAAAATGGCATTAATATTGATTAGTTAAGGCTGTTTTTAGATAATGAATTTAAGAGTTTGGTAATTTTGAAGTCTGTATACAATTAGAGAATAAGCATCCTATCTCCTAGCATCTGGAAATGTGAAAGAAACCTATTCATACAGTGAATGCCAGCACAAATCACTCCTCAACACCTAACACCAGCCTAACCATTAATAGCTAACACTTACCAAATGTCAAGCAATTGTGGCAACTGCTTTACTTGCATTTTCTCACTTAATCCTTACAATAATTTCAAGTAAACAGATGTTTCTATTATTCTTACAGTTGAAAATAAGATTTAGAGGGTTTCCTTTTGCTGAAAATCATTCATCTCATATGTGTTGGAGCCAGGATTCAAAGTGAAGTCTGCCTATCTTTAGAGACAGTATTCATGACCACGGTGCTATATACTACAGCTCCTCAATTAAGTAAGAAATGGATATAAGTTACCAACATGAAACACAAAACCACAGCTTCTACCTGGGTAAAGATGGTGAATTAAGCACATATATCTACTTCACTCCCTCCTGAAATCCCATTAAATGATAGTAGGAGTTTTTGTTTTAAGGTATATACCTAAAAGTATACATGAAGAGAACAAGAAGCAACAGGAACAAAAAGTTAGACGCTGGAAGACAGACCAGGAGTAAATAAAGTAGTAGACCCAAGAAAACTGAATTCTGAACCAGTAGAGAAAAAAGCAAAACAAACAACCCACTCCCCCTACACACAACCTAATTTATATCATAGAATCCTTAAAAGGCGCAGGAACTGGTGGTTTCACGTGCCTCTGGAAATAAAGGGTGAAGGGGCAGACACCTGAATTAGTTTAAGTAATCAAGGTTTAAGAAATCAGATGTTCTCTGCAACTCTACACAGCAAAGCAGTTTCTCTTTCTCAATGAACTCTCTAAAAGGGTAAAATATAGGGTATCCATATTGTGGGATGCCAGGTAGTTTGGGCAGGAATACTGTACTTACAACACAGAGATTCAGTAAGTAAATGCATATTAGATATGGATATTAAGATACATATATCTCTCTGCCCTGGGCCTTACCACAGACCTCTTTCCTCACTTGACTCCCAGAAATTGGCAAGGCGTCATTCTTAACTTGGGAGACTGAAAAAAAATCTTTCTTCTCTAAGGAACCACCAGCTCAAAAGGAAATAACTAAAGATACTGACATAAAAGTTTTCTTAACTATTAATATATGGCCCAATAGATAGGCCTTTAGCAAAGCTCAACATCAACAGGCTCCACCCACTCACAGCCTGTACTCAATGTTCATTCCCTATTTTTATTTTTTAACTTTTTTTTTTTTTTTTAAGAGACAAGATCTCACCGTTGCCCAGGCTGGAGTGCAACAGTATGCTCATAGATCACCAGAGCCTTCAATTCCTGGGCTCAAGTGATCCTCTTATCTCAGCCTCCTCAGTAGCACATGTCACCACACCTGGCTAATTTTTCTTATTTTTTGTAGAGACAGGGTCTTGCTATGTTGCCCAGGCTGGCCTTGAGCAGCTCCTAACCTTAAGCAAGTCTCCTGCCTCAGCCTCCTGAGTCACTGGGGATAACAGGCATGAACTACCACATCCAGCTCATCCCGTTTTTAAATATGAGCAGACAACCAACAATTACCAGATATCTAAGGAAAGCATCTAATAAGAAAGAAAAAGAGAAAAGCAATTCTAGATCAAATAGACTGGAGGAAAAAGAAACCATCAAAAGTACTATCATTCTACAAAGAGAGGAGATGCAAAAGGAAATGAAATCATCAATAAAAATCTACAGAATTTCTGAGAACTAGAGGACACAAGTGTCAAGTTTAAACAGGTTCAGCAAGTATGAGCACAGTGAATTAAAATAAACACCAAATTGTCATCATGGAATATAAGAATACTAGGAACAAAAAATCCTTGTTTCTCAGGAAGAAAAACTTTAGTCCCACAAAAATATCAGACATCACTGACAGCAAAGGTGCAAAGCCTTAAAACTCTGAAGGAAAATGATTTGCAACCTAGAACTATATATTCAGCAAACGATCAATCAAATCACTGCCTAGAAAAGACCAGCAAGGTCTTAAAAACATTTGCTTCTTACACCACCTTTCTCAGGACACTGCTGAAGAAAAGGTTCCATCAAAACAAGAGACTAAACCAAGAAGACAAGGTAACAGGAAACAAAAGATCCAACATGGGAGAAGAGAAAAAGGAATTTCCAGAATGATGGGGAAGGAAGTTCCCACAATATAGCCACACAAGGCTATCAGTCCAGCCTGGGGCAGATCAAAAGGCTATGGGGAAGATTTATTCAGGAAGATGAAACAGAGTACCTAAGCTGGGCATTGGGAGAGATTTAGATAAATGGCCAGAAGTTTAGTTGATTTAGTGAAAAATTCACACAAAACTAAGCCTAGGAAAAACAAAAAGACATGCCAGAAAAAAAACCCCACAAACCTCACTTAGAATCCTAATGACACCGATCCAATCACAATCACATTACATTGTACACTGGAAAGAAGAAATGACAAGTAAAAAGAGATGAACGTAGTTGTCTCTGAGAAGGTTAAGGACTACCCTCTTTCCCTGAAAAACCTGGAGGACTATTTGACTTAAAAATACAGCATTTTTTCCTTTGGTAGTGTTTCCTATACTCAGCATCAAGCAGTAATACTGCCTTTCACTAAAACTGCTTGTTAATAAAACACAATGCCACTTTATCAAGGTAGCAAATTCTCAAGTCTAGAACAAGAGAAACTCAACTTAATGCAGCTTGTAATCATCACAATATCGTAAGAGTCTCACCAGTGATTGATGGTTTGCAGCAAAAAGCGGGAGAAGAAAAATAGAAACCCATCTGGGAATGGTGGTTCATGCCCGTAATCCCAGCACTTTGGGAGGCTGAGGCAGGAGGACTGCTTGAGGCCAGCAGTTTAAGACTAGCCTGGGCAACATAACCAGACCCTGTCTCTACAAACAATGAAGAAAAAGAAAAATAAGAAACCCAATTTTCAAAAATTGCTCTGTTTATTAAAAACTAATGGTCCTGTGCTGAAATGTCATTGTGGTTGTGTGCTGACTTCCATAAAATATACATAACTAATTATAAGGGACTCTGCACAAATACATGCCAGGCAGAAGTAAAACGGTAAACAGAAATAACTGATAAGACAGTGCCATCTCAGACACAGTTCCCTTATAATTAACACTTGCTTGAAAATGGAGTTTGACATTAATTATTTACAATCATGCCAACATTCACAGAGGCCAAATATCACAGGCATAAGGGCACGCCATGACCACAAGATGTCTTTCATACTTCCCAAATAGTTTTATATTTTAGCTATGAAGGTCAGTTACCAGAGTCAAACTTGTTCTTAACAAGTAGAATTTTTATGTCCATTCAATCAAAGTCTCTTACACCTTTCTGGACCTATTCATTTGCAGATAGGAGTAGAAACTGAAACCAGGTTCTTCATATCATACATTCACATGTGATGTCCAATCTTCATATGCTATCCAATTTCTTTAAGATGAAAGGAGCTGAAAGAAAAACAAATAAACCTAAAATTGGTTTTCAGATCTATTAGCCCACAGGCTACATTATAGAATTATAAGATTGGTGGAGTGGGGGAGAACAGGTTTAGCTCACATATTTTTTTAAAACAAATCCAAGTAATGGTCAAATCCCTGCCAGCACAATCCAGCAAAAGAGGCTCACTGCCTTCCAAGGCAGTCCATTCAGTGTCACTCAGCTATGATTGTTATAAATATCATTCTTGTACTATATAAAATCTTTTCTCTAGGTGGTTCTCCTCTTAGGGCCATGAAGTATAAATCCAATCCTCTTTCAAATGTTAACCCTTTACCGTGGTAATTTATTTTAATTTTAAAAGGAACAAAACTCTAGAGGAAACAAATGGGCATTTTTCACCTTTGTAGACTCATCTGAAAGGTAGGGGATAGGGGAAAACAACACTGAACTAGGGAACTAGAAGAGCTGGACACCTATTTTGGTCTTCTCACTGATTAGCTATATATCACTTAAGCACTCCAGATCACATCTGCTAGTCTTACCTCAGTTATTATGAGGGTCTGATTAGATAGTGCATAGAAATGTCTAGAAAACTAAGAAGTGTTGTCATATGGATCTAAAGAAGTGATATTATTGTCATGTGCAAAAGTGCCGTGGCCAGAAAAGCTGTCAGAATGACTTTCTTTCTCAATACTCACACTAACAGAACATTTTGTTAATATTAAACAGAAGATACTGAGATCTGTCAGAAGCTGATGAAGTCAGCAGTACATCTACTCTTTTCTATTTCTTAATCAGGGGGAAAAAAAATCCATCAAATGACGAATGGATAAACAAAATGTAGTATATCCATACAATGAAATATTATTCAGCCATAAAAAGGAATGAAGTTCTAACATATGCTACAATATAGATGAACTTTGAAAACATTATGCTAAGTGAAATAAGCCAGACACAAAAGGCCACATATTTTCCAATTCCATTTAAATGAAACATCCAGAATAGAGAGAACGGAGATTAATAGTTGCCAAGGGCTGGAGAAAGGGGGAAATGGGGTAGCAGCTAATGGGTATGGTGTTTCTTTTACGGGGGAAAAATGTCCTAAAATTGATTATGGTGATGGCTGCAAAACTCGAACTCTGCTAAAAACCACTGGTACACCGTAAATGGGTGTGAAATTGTATAATGTACATATTATATCTCAACTTAAAAGTGATAATAAACCAATTCAGGCTGGGCACTGTGGCTCACACCTATAATCCTAGCACTTTGGGGGGCTGAAGCAGGAAGACTGCTTGAGGCCAGGAGTTCGAGAACAGCCTGAACAAAAGTCAGACCCCCTTTCTACAAAAAAAGAGAAAAATTAGCTGGTGTGGTGATGCATGCCTGTAGCCTCAGCTACTGAGGAGGCTGAGGCAGGATAACTGCTTGAGCACAGGAGTTTGAGGTTGCAGTGAGCTATGATGACATCACTGCACTCTAGCCTGGGCAAGAGAGGGAGACCCTGTCCCCACCCCCCACACACACACACACAAAAATCTGGGCGTCGCAAGAAGCTGTTCAACGAGGACGATTTGGGTTTTTCTGTTCTCTAAGGCTCCCTCTCCTGGGGAAGCAGAGTAATACCACAGTGAAAGAGGCACTGAATAAAGGAGACTGTGGCATCAGTGTTTCTAGCCCAGGCCCAACATGAGCCTTCTGAAGGATGACGTTGGTACGGCCTTCGTTTACTTGAACCATCACTACATCAACATCCAGACCAACCAACAATATACAGCATGGAACAATGAAAACGATACTGAACTGAGAATGAGGACACGGGAGCAAGTCAGTCCTAGACTTATATAAGTTAGGGAACTGATCTATAAAGCTGCTTCCAGTTCTTATATTCAGTGTGAATGTAACTGTGAGACCTTGCATAAGTCCACTCTGAAAGATGAGTTGTCATTTGCAAAAGAGACATAAAGAATCTTAAGCCCTGCCTCCCTCAAAAGGCCACTATCAAGAACAAGTAATCTAAGTAACTTTCTGCCAGCTGTAAAATCAGATAAAATCTCAGATATCTGCATTAATCCTATAGACTCACATACTTTTCATGCCTTCAAAAAAAAAGAAAAAGCAATTTTTACTTCACTCTCTATACAAAGAAACAGAAATGAAGCAAAGCTGTTTCGATTTCAAAGGTCAGCACTGAAAGAATGGAACCTGGTAGAGTTCTGGATTCTAGGTCAAGATCATTCACTGAATGGGTGAATGACCTTGGGCCAGCCTTTTCCCTACTCTGGTACTGTTTCTCTGTCTGCAAAACGAGGCAGTTGCTCCGGGGGATAACCCCTGAAGCTCTTCCAATTCAAACGCACTTAATGTTGGTAAAGCCAGAAGGATTAAACACGCTCGCCAGGCTACCACGTGCACTTCGGTACCTCGTTCTGGAGACCTCAAGTCGCACATACGCCGGGAGCTCTCGACGTGCACGCCCCTTATTCCCCTGCGACCGCTCACCTCGGCTCCTCAAAGGCCCCTAACGGCCTGTAGGACGAGAACGAGGTGGGCGGCGTTGGCTAGCTCCCTGCCGGTCTCAGGGTCACAGCCCAGGAGGATACTCACTGACTCGCAGCAAGGCCACGTAGATGAGGAAGTTCCGTATGGAGGAGATCACATCCTCGCGCATCTTGCGTTTCATCTCCTCCGGGTCCAGCTTCGGCGCGAGGCCCTCGATCCGGAACATCGCGGCTCTCTCTCCCAGCTTTCAGCCGCCGCGCTCTGCTCTTCTCCGTGACCGCCTCGCGCCCGGAACTCGGCCCAACCCCACATCCTGTTCCCGCCCCTCGTTTCCACGCGCTGCAACGGAAGCCTGCGAGGAACAATCCTCGTCCTGACCGAGCCGACCTGGAGAAGGACTGCCTGAAGGGGGCGGCCGCAATCTTCGCGACGCAGACGCCGGTTCCCGCCTTCCTCCCCTTCCGCCGCCACGCGGTTTCCTTAAGAATCTCTGTCCAGCCCGGAGCGCTGCGCTGTCAAATATACCCTGGAGGGGACTATGCACATAGGTACCACCATAAATAATGATAGCTAACTTTCATTGACTACTCCATACAATTGTACCCCATGAATTAGATATCATAATCTTCATTTCCTAGATGAGAAAATTGAAGCACAGAAATCTTTAAAACAACAACTTGCCCAAATATGCTTTAAAATACCTCAGAGGAAAAAAAGTGTTGAGGAAAAATGATGAAACGATATTAGCAAAATACGAAAAACAACTTGATCTGGTGATTAGTACATCATTTTAATTATTGTAATCTTTCTTGAGTATGTTTGAAATTTTATGTGCTAAGTTAAAACAAAAAGAAGATGATGAAACTTGCCCAAGGTCACACAACTAGTAAATGACAGAGCAGGGTTTTATAACTAGTTAGGCCTGTGGAACCCCAGAGACAGAGTTTGTAACATTTTCCATGTTTTTGCTGTATTCTCATTTCTGGAGTTAACTGATCCTTACAAATTATTATATTGGCCCAGTGATACAGATGTATAAAGCGAATTTAAATCTGATCAACATTTTACAGATGAGAAGAAGGAGGTTCAGAAACCGAATCACTAAAATCTAAAGTCATTCTGCTAGTGATGTGTTGGGCCAGGGTTCTAACACTGATAATTATAATAATGTCAAATTGAGTTCTCTTTCCCCTCCCTGCACCGTACTGCTCCTTTGTTAGTCTTTAACGGTTAGTGCCTACATGGATGGACATTCCTGGCGTCAGAAGGTAGGAGTTTGATGCAACCAGATTTCCTGTCACAGACTCATCAAAACAGGGTTAGAAGGCTGCTGCCCCAAGTTATACATACCAACTAGCCATATATAATTCTTGCACATGAACCAGATGACTGAATTGTGCACATAATCAAAACCACAATGTTCTTTCTTGACTGCATATTACGTAGCAACAATGGATCTTGGATAATTTAGAATAGTAATTTGCTACGGGAGCAACTGGTAATAACTATAAGCATTGTCACCCACCTTCCTGATTGACAGAATGTAAGACATAGGGGCAAGAAAGGGAACCCATGTTTATTCAAGCTTTAGTAACCTCTCGCATCTATAATTCATGCAGTGGAAAAGCAGAGGAAGCTGTGGAATAGGAGGGGCTGATTTCTAAGGAATAGTCTCCAGCCAACCCTTCTAGACTATTTAGAAAGCCTATGCTGATGTTGGAAAGCAGCAGGGGCTGTGGAAAGAACCTGAACAGGAAAACTGGACACAGGGATTCTAGATCTGGCACTGCCACTAACTAGCCATGCAATGAGGGACAAATCTCTGATTTCACTGCAACTACATTTCTCCGGTTGTAAAGGAAGACCATATGATTAGATGCTCTTGAAAGTCCTTTCTGGTTTGAACAGTCTATGGATTTTTAAAAACAATCTGTGTATTTTTAATTTAAATTGTATCATCTAGGACTGCGGTCTGTGGCCTGTTAAGGACCTGGCCACAGAGCTGCCCCCACCCCATGGAAGGAAAAATTGCCTTCCATGAAACCAGTCCCTGGTGCCAAAAAGGTTGGGGACCACTGATTATGCTACATGTTATTTAATTCTCACAACAGTCCTGTGAAGAATATACCAGGACTTTCTGGTCTGGAGTGTATGGCTATCAAAGTATCATCAAATGTGGTCAGAAATCAAAACAGCCAGTGTGTGTGTTTTCTATGATAGGAAGAATGTAACAACAAGGCATGTCTCATCCATCTGAATAGTGAGGCAAAACAGACTGAGAAGGAATGAGTTCTTACTATGTGATTTTAGTAACTTAGACCCCTAAAGTTGACTGAGCTTAGATAAACAGTTCACATGGAATTACGAATCTATTTTTTACTGAGTTGCTTTTGAGTAACTTGCCTGGATTCATAAGAAACCAAGGAGGGGAGAAATTAGCCAAAAATCATGTTTCTTGGTGAAAAGAATAGGTTTTCAGCATTTGAATTTTATCCATCCAATGCTCAATTAAAGCAGCACCCTTTTTATCTGGCAGGTGATGTGGTGACCAATGGCTAGCCTGTTAAAGGGCAACATTACTCTCATAACAATTCTCCTAGAAAGGTCTGGTGCTTGCCTACCTATGGAGATAGAGGAAGGTAGTAGATAGAAATATGGAGCAACTATGTCTTGGGGTAAGGAATTGGTTTTGGATATAGTCTAGGAAGGTAAACTGTTCCTGTCTCAGAAATGTTCATTCTGCTGAACTCTCTCTTCCCCTCAAATGGCCCCTCTATTTATAATGGAGGAAACTCATTAAAAGAGATTAGGTTCCTTTTTTTTAGGCTTTTAAAAAAGTGCTTATTTATTTGTTTGGCATGTAAGTGGTGGTATTGTCCCATTACAGTGGGTTTAAGTGAAGCAAATTGAAGAGAACATGCTTCAGGAAGTCAACATTGGATGGAGCTGTTTCACATCCTGGTCCGCTCAATGGGATGATGAGAAGGTAGGGTCTAATCATTAAAGTTGCCTGTAGCTCTAAAATGCTGTGATTCTGTGTCCATCCTTCCTGTTCTTCCTATGCAACCTTGAACTAAAGGCTAAGAGCAATGGATTTACTGTGATTTGCCATGAAAGGCAAAAATAAAAAGTATGCATGCATAATTTAATATTGATATTTGTATTATTTAGTCTGATCACAGAGGAAATGGCAGCTGATGTCATAGCCTGTCTTGTTTTCCATTTAGATCCCAAGAGGGATTAAGGAGCCATTTCCTTTGCCTCAACTTCTCAGACAGTACTATACACAATCGTTCAGAAAGTACAACCTACCCATAAGAGAATTAAGTGCTTTAATTTCCATCAGTGGGGAGGAATTTGTATTTGCAAGGTCAGAAAGTAAATGATGACTCATGATTGGGGAATAAATCCAAAATAAAATCATAGGAATCTTGTGATGCCTAATTTTTAGGGAGCTATAGGCTTTGAATATTGTTCAAACCCCTTCATTTGGCAGATGAGGAAACTGAGGCCCAGAGGGAAGCTAGTTAGGAGCAGAGCTAGCTGGGACTAGGGTAGGTCTCTGGGCTCCCAGTTTACCACTTTTCCCCATCATATCTTGCTGCTTTTGTTACTTTCGACTGTGAATATTCTCATTGGCAGTCCTCCCCCCGGAGGTAAGAATTGGAAGAATGGGGTGTTGTCAAACCCCAGTATTTGGGAGGGATGAGATAAGGTTGGCTGCTATTCATTAGTAGGCCGAGGGCAGTCCTTCTTTCCACATTTCCACACCCACCATCAGTAGTTAATCTGGACTGTGTTATTATCCTGCTGCACGCCCCTTCTTCCTCATTCCTTCAGGAGATGTATATGGCCTGGAATTTCCATTAGTAAAATAAACTTGACTTTGAAGTTCATTCAGGATCCAAGATGAATGAAACAAAGGTCAGGACAAAGAAGGGACACTTGGACTCTCAGTAAGAGTTGCTCTGTGATAGATGCTAACCAGAGTGCTTACCCAGCAGAGAGGATAATTTAGTTTTAGAAATTACTTCCCAGCAAGAGGCGTCTTCAGGAAGAAGGCCTTTTGAACATTAAAGGAGGGGTAGGATTTTGATAACTTTCACCTCACTGGAATTTGCTTTCTATAATACCCTGTTCTCTGTTCTAATTTTTAGGACTTTGTTGTCTGGATGATTTGTGAATATTTTATCTCTTGCCAAGTAGACTGTAAACACCTCAAGTATAAGGAAAATGCTATCACTCATTCTTTAATCTTCCAAAAAACTGAGGACAGGCATTTACATATGGTAAAAACTTGGTAAGTACCCCGTGAGTGAATGAATGAATTTCATATCCACTAATGTTTAGAATTTAAAACTTGATGGCCTTGTTTATTAGGTTGAAAGGAAATTGTCTCCCACTGGCCCCAGTTATATCCTCCAGAGTGTCAAATGCAAGTCTTAGCATTCTTCCTCGTGGTTATGTAAGCTTATGTATAAGCTTGGGTCTTCCTTCGTGCTTGTTTTCTCCAGGCTAAAAATTATTTTTGCAAAATTCTCATAAAATTTTACAATTTTCTCTTACACTATTAGCTTCTCTAGTTAACAATGATTGATTTACTCTCAGCTATCTGGCCCTACATCCTCTCACATACATATACAAGCACACACACACATACACACATATACCCAAAAGGGGACATATTGGGTCCCTGGTCTCTGGGACTCAAAGCCAGAGCCTCTTTATTCCTTACTCAGAGATTGTTCTTGAACAAGAAGGGTGTGCCTGTGTTATCTTTTCCCTCAGGTATCTCACAGTGGTGAATGGAATTCTGTAGCCACCCATTTTAGTTCTCGGCATTTGCACTGTGAAATAAAGGCTGGCTGTAGGAAGTATTTAGGAGAGGTACTGTGGTTGTCATAGAAAAAGCACAGGCTTTGAAATGAAGGCTAGATATACATTCCAGCTCCTCTATGAAGTTGTTTTGAGACCTTGTACCTTCTGTGCTTTTATTTCTTCATTTGTAACAGAGGGCTGTAGTATCTACTTTAAAGTGTTGTTTAAAGAGCTAAATAAAATAATGAACTTAAAGTGCCTGGCTTATGGTGGACATTTTATAAATGGTAGCTACTACTAATAAAAAGAAACAAATTTTCAGTAGAAAAATTATGGCTTCATCATACTCTAAAAGGAACAGGTAATTTTTTTTATTACAACAGTATCTATTATCATTTGTCAATCTCATTTAAGTTCTCTCTGGCCTCTGATTCATAGTAAATCTTTTTAAAATAATAGCAGGCACTCACAGCCTTCTTGTCCTCACCTCCTATTCATTCTGTAGCCCAAGGACAGATTGGGCTTCTGGACCATCCATTTTCTGAAACTACCTCTTTTGAGGGAAGTCCTTATTGCCAAATCCAAGAGACTCTTGTGGGCCTCAACCCCTGTGCAGCAGTATTGTCCACACTACCCTTTCAGGAAAGTGCTCCCGTTTTCTCCTCAGGGCTTTCCTTCCACCTTTCTAGAGGTTTCTTCTGGCTTTCCTTCCACCTTTCTAGAAGTTTCACGGCCTCCTTTCACAACTCTTATTTCAGTCACTCTTTTTTATTTTTTTTTTATTTATTTATTTTTTTTATGAGACAGGGTCTGTCTCTGTTACCCTGTGTAGAGTGCAGTGGCATCATTGTAGCTCATTGCAACCTCCAGCTCCTGGGCTCAGGCGATCCTCCTGCCTCAGCCTTCTGTGTAGCTGGGACTCATGCCACAATGCCCGCGCACACCACAATGCCCGGCTAATTTTTCTATTTTTAGTGGAGACGGGGTCTCACTTTTGCTCAGGCTGGTTTTGAACTCCTGATCTCAAGTGATCCTTCTGCCTCAGCCTCCCAGAGTTTTAGGATTACAGGTGTGAGCCACCACACCTGGCCTTTGGGTCACTCTTAAATGACAGCATTCTTTAAGGCTCTTTCCTGGGTCCTCTCCTCTTCTATACTCATTGGTAAATTAGCCTGTCTTCAATTGCCATCTTTAGGCTAAGCTAATGATTTACCACATATATTTCCAGCTCATCGTTCTCCAGAAACATAGACCTGTATATCCAATCAACCTCTGGACTTCACTGTCTCCTTGGATGTCCCATGGGTACCTCACACTTGTTCAAAGTGGAACGAATCATCTTCATCATCATGCCTTACTCCTTTTTGGGCTGCTATAATAGAATACCTGAGAATGGGTAATTTATAAAGAACAGAAGTTTATTCTCTCACAACTCTGGAGGCTGGGAAGTCCAGGATTAATTTGCCGGCATCTGATCTGGTAAGGGCTTTCTTACTGGGTCCTCACGTGGCAGAAGGCAGAAGGGCAAGAGAGAGAGCTCCTGAAAGCCCTTTTTATACCAGCATTAATCAATTTAAGGTTAGGGGACCCTTCGTTCCTCAACACTTCCCACTAGGCCCCCACCTCCCAATACTGTTGATTTGGGGATTAAATTTCCAACATGACTTTTTGGTGACACATTCAAACTATTGCACCTTTCTCATCAACCTCAACTCCTATGCTCTGTAGCCTAATGACTGGCACCACCATCCATTCCCTCAGTTGCTAAAGCCTGAAATCTGGGAGTCAACTTGATTCTTCCCACACCCTTAGGCCCCATATCTCATTAACCACCAAGTTCTGTCAACTCTGTCTGCTTAATATCCCAAAATGTGGTTATATTCTTTTTATTCCCTTTACTACTACTTTTGCCTAGGCTATCCATTAATTGGTCGTCTTCTGTCTTATCCCTGCTAGTGCATTTTCCACCATGCAGCCTGAGTGATCTTTCTAAATATAACTTTTATGATGTCAGTCTCCTGTACAAAATACTTTAATTATCTTTCGCTACCCTCAGGAAGAAGTACAAATGCTTTGGTCCTGCTTAGAAGGCCTTTTAGTGATCTGATCCCCATCTTCCTAACTAATATCATCTCTTTCCACTCCTCTTCCTCAACCTGTTGCCTCTTCTTCACTCTTCCTCTATTCTTCTCTTTCCCTCCCAATCTCCCACCTCCATCCGAACACATTGAACTACTGGATGTTCCCTGAGCTCACCAAACTCTTCACTTTGGGTCTCTGCACATGCTTTCTTTCTGATGAAAATTCCTTTAGCTATCTCTTCATCTGGCTAACTCCTAATGTCATTCAGAAATCACCTTAGATGTCATGTCCTTCAAGAAGTCTCTGCTAATTTAGTTAGTAGTAATGTACAAATGCTAATTCCTTAGTTGTAACAATGATACCATTGTAATATATGATGTTAATACTAGGGGAGATTGGGATGAGGGGTGTATGGGATTCTCTGTACTATCTTTGCAGCATTGCTGTAAATCTTAAACTATTCTAAATAAAGAGATCATTTTTGAAAAGTCTCCACTAGCACTCCTGTTCTGGCTTAGCTGCTGCTTCTGTGTGTCTATAAGGCCTGTATCTACTCTTGTCCAAGTATCAAAGCACTTAGCATAATATCTTGCCATTGTCTGTTTGTCTGTCTCCTCCACTGAAAAAGGATAGGAATCATGTCTTCTCATTTTTGTATCTCTGATGCTAGCATAGTGCCTAGCAGATGAGAACTGTTCAGTGTCTCCTAAGTAAATATTTGTTGTTAAATAAGTTGATTTTGGGGAGCAGCACTAAAGCTTTTGTTTTACGGTAACATAAAATTATAGAAAAGAATTTAAAAGTCCCAGACATTATAAATGATTTGTAGGCTCTGCTTGCTCCTCAGCATGACATACTTGGCAGACGTGCAGTGATGGATATATTTGGACATCCCTACACACTGCTTATGTTTTCAAGAGAGCCACATGACACTTGTTCCTCTGCAGGTAAAGAGCCCCAGGCCAACTGAGCTGGATTAGTTCGCTCCAGGTGAGCCTCACTGGCTGTGGGCAGATCCCAGGAGGGTGTGGACTGCCTGAGTGCAGGATAGCCAATTAGGGCAGAGAGCAAAAGAACCGGTTGGAAGAACAATGACACACAGGGAGATTAATCTCCAGTTTAGCAATTCCAGTCCCAGTTCTTGCATTAATGAGCTGTGTGACCTTGGGCAAGTGTCTACCTCTTTGTAGTCTCCAGAGTCCATATTTGTAAAATGCGGGCTTGGATTGTCTGGTCTCTAAAGTCCCTTCCAGGATTGATGCTCTGGGATTCTGCGAGCAGTGTGAAGACTGTGGATACCAGCAGAAGGAGGAAGGTAAGTGTGTATTAGGAGCATGTGGCAACTGAACCATTGGTAGAAGTCTTCAGCAAAAAGAAACCAAGCTAGGACAGAGATTTGTATAAGCCATCCTGGAAGTAGAGACCTCTGGGGTATAATAGCTCACCATTGTGTTTTAAGAATTTAACTCAGGTCCATCAGAAGGAAGCATTTCCCAGGATTTGAATGGGGGAGTGGGTGGCAGAGCAGTGGTAATTTTCACTTAATAGAATGCCTATTTGGGGGGGAAGTCTTTATGTTAATTGGCCAGTTGTTTTGAGTATTTGCTTTGCAGTGAAATCATCCAAAATTTAAGTGTTGGATATGATGCAAAGAATATCAGCTGGAACTTGTCTGAGACAGGTGTGACAGCAATGCAGTGTTTTTGAATGGAACTATTAAGTACGTGAATTAAAATTATTTGGAGTTTGAGGCTATGTACTATCAAGTCATAGAAATTCAGAATTGTCTTAATCCAAGTGAAAAAAATTCCAGCTTACTTTGAATTTTACCTTTCTTAACTGGGTGGTAGTGGCTTTGGTAATTATATTAATTCCTTGGGAAGCACAAAGAAAAGTATGTATTTGCATAGCTGAATAAATATGTCATAACCAATCATTACAAGTTAAGAAGATCTAGTACCTGGTAGAGAACTTAGGGTGAGTAGAGAAGAAAATAACATTATGATTGTTAAAAATCCTAGAAAGATTCTTTTTGTTCACTGTTCACTGGTACCAGAATTTTGAGAGGTGGGTGGAAACTCCCACCTTTGTCCCTGAAAGAACTGGAAGCATGTAGTCACAAGGTATGCACAGGCTCCTGGCTCAGGGCAACTCCTTTCAAAGCTGATTCTTCTTCTGTGCTAAGCTTTTTCTCCTTTGTAAAGTTGGCGGCAGAAAGAAGGTGAGAGACAGACAGAGTAGGGCCAAACAACGTGGCTTTATTGAGCGCTCCCGGGCAAGGTTCACGGGTCCTGAGGAACGGGCCCGAGAAGTCGCGCCTGTTTGAAATGGGTGAGGGCTTTTATGCTATTGGAGGTGGGCCGGGGGCTTTTGGCGGGAAGAGTTGGGGATTTTCCACAGTGACCTTTGGAGGTTATTGAGGATTAGGAGGGGTTGGTGGTATTTTCGGGATCCGGGAATTGAAACTTTCTTATCTGGGTGGGCATCTGGGTGTGGTTATCCTTCAACTTAGCTGGGCCTAACAGTCACCTTTGTGGGTCTCTCCTCTTTAGAGAGGGGAGGGGATGCCCGCCACCAGCCATACATCCTTCTTAGAAAAATAGTTACATAATGATTGACTTGGGTTCAGGGAAGGTAGTAATCACTTAACCTATTAAAGGTTTTGGACTTAAATCCTACTGAACAAGGCATCCACGAAAGCACCAGTGTAGAGATGTATGTATGTCCTTCTTGGCCCTCAGTATCAAGGTGAGCCAGGAGCAAAGAAAAGACCCTCCTGAGAAATGAGGGAACCAGCCAGAACCAGGAAGAATGAATGGAAATGGGGGGCCCTCAGGAAGAGGAGCTAAAGTAGTAGTTAACATTATTGAGCATTTACTCTGTGCCAAGCATGGTTCTAAATCACTGAATATAATTATCACATCAACCCTCTGAGGCAGACTCTATTATTTCCATTTTACAAATGGAAAACTCAGGTATAGAGAGGTTAAATATTCACCCAAGGATAATTAGGTGGTAAGCTATAGCGCTAGGATCCAAACCTAAGCAGGTCATCTGCAGAGTTGTTGCTATTAACCACCATGCCTTGGTGCATATATAACCTTTCAAGGTTGCATGTGACTTTTTTTTTTTTTTTTTTTTGAGATGGGGTGTCGTTATTGTCCAGGTTGGCCTTGAACTCCTGGGCTCAAGCAATCCTTCCACCTCAGCCTCCTGAGTAGCTGGAACTAAAAGCATGTGCTACCACACCCAGCGTGACTCTCATTCTGTGTCCGCAGCACCCAGCCAGAGCTGGAAAGGTAATGGACTTTGTTGAATGTTCTTGAACTGAATGGAACCCAGCAGATGCAGCCTGTGCCCAAACCTGGGACATGGAGTCTGTGGGAGGTTCTGTTTGGTGTAGTGCAGTACTTGGGAGAAGCACAATGCTAGCCAGTCCCTGAGGGTCCAGTCCAGCCCAGTCCAACCAGCTGACAGTGGATCACGGGCAGGATTCCTCCTCACTGCACTGACAGTGGGAGGAAAATCACAGGCACTCAGGAATCCAGAGCTGATGGAGGTGAGGAAGCAGCCTGGTCATTTCATGGCATATACCAAGAACTCACTCTACACCAGCCCCTGGGCTGGGCACTGGCCAGTGAGAATATAGAATTAGATCGTGCATATTCTGTGCCTTAGAGGACCCCCATGCTAGTAGTGATAAGGGCTGCTTATCTGATAGGACTCTAGAAATTGCTTCAGGGCCTCTGTCTTTGTTTGTAGGGGCAGGATTAATTCCAAATCCTATTGTCACTGTCAGTGGAATTTTAAATATTCAGCTCACTGCCCACTAACTGATTTCAGGAGATGGATTGTGTAAACTTTGGACGCCTGGATAAACTTCCTGGAGCAAGGATGTAGTGGCTAAGTTTGTGGCAAGGCTGAGTAGACAGAATCTGCAAAGGGACTCTGCAATTTAAAGGACTGGAGAAATGGATACATAGAAGGGGGAAGGAAATAACCTCACTCTTATATGCATAAAACACTAGGACCTATTTATTGCAATAGAAGAGGGCATTTATTCTCTGTGTTAGCCATAGAACCTTCTTTTGGGTCAAGCCTCTTGAGTGATAAAGAAATTTTGGTAGACCAGGGACTTATTTGGTGATGAAGGTGATATCTGATTTGTCTGGATGGTTCAGTTTAAGCTTCTTGTACTGGTGGCATTATTTATATCACCTTATTTCACTCTCAAAAGTATTCATGGATAATAAACTTTATGGTCACACTGCCAATGGGGGGGGGAAACCCTGTATTTTTCTGGAGATCTAAATTTTAAAGCTTCTTGCTAAATAGCTTTTTCTTCAGTCACCACCATGGCTGAATAGGAACACAACTCTTTCTTTTCCCTCTTAACCTAGCTGGAAACATGGAAAACTAAAATATATTTAAAAGTTAATAGAAAACAAAAAATGTTTCCTTTAAAATAGAAAAACAGATACAGGGTACAAACTCATTAAGTTCTTGCCACAGATCCACTTGATTGGCTCAGTTTAGAGTTGTCAGTTCTTGGATCGTTTCGCTCTCCTCTGCCCCGAATCGGGGGCACACAGCCAGGGACAGGCTGGAGTGGGGTGTCTGTAGGGAACCATAGATGTGAGGGGACCCTCAGCCCCTCACTTGTCCTGCTGGGCTATTGGGCCCTGAGGTGTTAGTCCTTGAGGTGTCCTTCCCTCCTGACTCCTGAGAGAAGAGAGGAGGATTATTTTTTTCACATGGAGCCATCACTTGAAGCACAGTAACAGTGAATGTACAATTATTATAAACTTACAAAAGAATCAGGGAGAGGAATGAAATTGGTGTTTCATGGAGTTTAATTGAGCATTGACCTCCTCATTAGCAGCAATCAGTTCCATTTATGCGGCCTCATTTAAAGATGGAAGATAACAAGGATTAGGGGAAAGAGCCCTCCTCTATGTAACTGTTCCTTTTCCCTCTCCCTCCCCCCTTACTAGTGTACCTACCTGTGTCTGTGCAGTTGTGCTGTTATTGCTAAAATCATCAAACAGGAGCTGTGATTGTGTGAGACCTTAGTCATCTATTTGTTACAAAAGCATTTTTGGACTGTTTGAACTGCTTTTTGACTGTTTGAACACCTCTTTCCTTTGGATACTGATGGAGATTAGGAAGATTATTAATAGACAATTATGGAGCATTAAGCCTGCCATAGATATTGAAGACAATTACAGGGTCAGGGACTTATAGTCAAAATTCAAAGAGATGTAAAAATATTGAGAAACCTCATTGGTTAGGTTTTGATGTTAGAAGCTCATCAGATCTTCAAAGATCTAGAAATGTGTAATAAAACCACACTGGCTCTCATTTCCACTTTCCCAACATAAAACAGCTAAAGATCATGGAATAAATTAATAGGAGATAGCAAGGATGTGCTTCTTCAAGGGGAGTTCCTCTGAGAGGCTTGCTGTCTTAGGAAGACCTGAGTCTTGGCATTTGTGAATCAGTTTTAAAAGGAGGCAGATAACTTGTGGCCAGTGATAACATCTATAGCTATTGAAGGGGAGATGGGGTAGTGAGTTCTCATGCTTCATTCCATTTCAGCACCCATGTCACAAAGGCCGCATGAACAGGCTGGGAATGTTTTCCCCACAGGGTCCTTGCTGGTGTTCAATTTCTCCTGATAAAGTGCTGCATTCTCCATTGTCAAAACCTCTCCAAAGCTTGAATAAATGCTGGGTCAATGAAGTAACATACTGATTATTTAAGAAACATGATAACGTACCTATGAAGACTGTAGGATGCATGTAAAACCCTTCAACATTTTAAATTCTGGGTCCTAGAAAGCAGTTCCAAAGGCACTGCCATCACTCAAGACTTTGTTTTCTTTTGCAAATCATTTCTGGGAACTGACAGCAGAAACAACTTATTAATCTCAAAAGCAACCACACTCATAATTTTATAGTAATGATAAAAATACTGAGAGTATTTAAATTTTAATAAGAATAACAGCTGAAATGTATTATGGGCATATTGAGTGCTAGGCCTGCACTGCACTGAGAGCTTTACTTGCATGGTGTTTTTAATTCTCCCAATAGTAAATACTATTGTGTAGGTATTATTGTATTATTATCCCAGTTTTACAGGTGAATATTATTAGAGCCCAACCTGTGTTCCTGAATTCCTGACCAAATATCCAATTCTCTACCCAACATCTCTGTTTGGATGTTTAATAGGCATCTCAAGTTTAAAATGTACAGATCTTGGCTCCTAATATTTCCCTTCTCATTGCCCTGTCCCCAATGAACTTAAACCCCTTTAGTCTTCCTTATCCCCGGTAATGGCAACTCCAGTTGCTGAGGCCAAAAACCTTGGGGTTGTCTTTGACTCATCTCTTTTTCTCACACCCTACATCCAATCTGGCCAGCAAATCCTGCCACTGCACCTTCAGACTATATCCACTTTTTTTTTTTTTTTGAGACAGAGTCTCACTCTGTTGCCCGGGCTAGAGTGCCGTGGCATCAGCCTAGCTCACAGCAACCTCAAACTCCTGGGCTCAAGTGATCCTTCTGCCTCAGCCTTGGAGTAGCTGGGACTACCGGTGCATGTCACCACGCCTAGCTAATTTTTCTATTTTTAGTA